>CM030365.1:145464073-145719073 GCA_017893485.1 Hemerocallis citrina
AGGATCCCAGCATCGATTTCGACTTGATTGTCTTGATGCATATGGCGTTAAGTGGCAAAGCCCCTGAAGAGAAGAAGAGGAAGAGAACGTCCGCCAAACCCTCTGCCTCGAAAGTTGCTAGGGGTCAGACTAGTGAGTCCTTGGTGGTGAACCTCAAATTGCCGCCATCTGCTTCACTTGTCCCCTCGATCAGGGGACTTACTTTGGGGGTTGCTCTTGCACTTGAGGCACCCCCTTTACTGCTATCGCCAAGGCCATTCTAACGGAGGAGCACAAGAAGCTTTTTGTCCCGGACTGGCATGTGATGAAGCACGATGTATTTCTTGGGGATTCAACCACCTGTATGCATGCGCTCCATCATCTTGCAACCACAAAGGATAGGGCGGCAATGGACACAGGGTCGATTGGTGACGATACCTTTGAGATTGCTAGGGCTAACATGGCGGTAAGTTTTCGTTGTTTCAGTTTGATACTTGGCGTTTATTATTATTATTATTATTATTTTAATTTTTTTAGTAAATATTATTATTATTATTAAATGGGCGTGACCTCGAATATCTGCTCTTACAGATCACTTGCCACTTCGGTCACGTGTTGAAGCAAGTGGCGGAGCAGGAGAAAGAGTTGAAGGCAGCGAGTGACAGAGATAGAGCAGAGCGTGCCAAGTCCTTGAAGGAGTTGGTTGAAGGAGTTGGTGGAGATGACTCGTGTATCCGAGACTCAGGCGACGCAAATTGCGTTGTTGGAGTATTGGCTAACTAATGCAAAAGACCAGGTGGCTCAGGGGGAACAACAGTTGGTCAGAGAGAGGGAGAAAGCAGCTAAGGAGAAGGAGGACGTGGTGAAGGTTGCTTAGGACGAAGCAAAGGGGTATCCGTGGAGGAATATGGAGAAGGCGTACGCCTAATCTCTTCATCACGTGAGGGCACGAGTACCTGGGTTCAACCACTCGGGGTACTCTCTTTACGGCCCCGTTCCCGAAGGTGTTGAGGACGATGAAGAAGACGAAGAGGAAGATGAGGAGCAGGAACAAGAGGTTGCGCCGGACCCCTTGTCGGCCATAGTGGCGGCCCCAGACGTAGCTGAATGGGTTGGTCACGAGCTCACTCCCCCCGGAGCTCAGTCGACCGAGGTCGATCCTTGACCCCCTTTTTTTTTGCTAGTTGCCTTCAACTCGTTTTTGTTTTGTATTTATAAGGATACCTTATAGCAAACTGGCTACCTCTTGTTGTATCTTTACATTGCAATAAAATTTCACTTCTCCTTATGTGACTTGTTATAATTTCTTCCAATTTTCCTAGAATTTTTGCACATCCCGTGAATTTGTTATCTTTGATGGAGTGATCTATCAGTCTATTTTGTAAACATGTTTTTCATGATGTCGATGACCCTCAAGAATGTGAAGTGGTATGCCTTCATTCTAAGCTTTAGGTGACGGAGCTGGGGCTCTCTTACTCATGAGAGAGGCTTTCTAAAGCGGAGGTGGAGCTAGGACACTTGAGAAGAGTCTTGGTTCGCAGAGATGTTGAGACACGATGTAATGATGAAATTCTTCAAGAGGTGCCCCCTAGGGACGTGGAAGACCCACACTTCAGATAGAGCAACTGTTGGAAAATCTTCAAAGCTTAAAGTCCTTCGCCATTCTTTGTTCACGGTTACAGTCGAAAGAAATGAGCTGAAGAACACAGTGCTTGAGAATAGTTTAGAAACGGCCCATCTTAGGAGGACTATCTTTGAGTTTTCGTAGGGGGGTAATGCGAGTGGGGTGTCTCGTTTGAAGTTTAGGGTGAAGGATGACTCTCAAACAGAGGCTTGTCGAGTTAGAGTCCAAGAACCACCGTTTAAAGTGACTCTTTGAGAGAGGCAATATTAGGAGTACCTCTTGCTCTTGTGAAGAGCGCGCTCAGGGGAGGCCCTTCCATGAACTGGCTTTGCGCTTACCTGAGGCCCCACGGAATCCTGGTGACGCTCAGAGTGGTGTGGCCGGCTCCTTTAGTGGGGCGTAGATCGGTGGAGTGGAACGAGTCGTAGCCCTGATGGTGCGACTTGCTCCGTGGGTTTGGATATCACTTCTGATGGCTCGAGGGGGAGGTTTAGCGTTGGCATTCCCGTTGGGGGTCGCAAACCACGTGTGTCCTTGAAGAGGAATATCCCTCTGCCACGGAAGAGCTGGAGTGACACCTGAGTTAGATTTTGTAGCCTTGTAGTGACTTTGTTTATTCAATACTTATAATCTTTTTCGTTGTGAAATAAGATATTTTGTCTATGTGTTGGAGAGTCATCTTCTTAAAGCGACTTTGTTTTTGCCACCACGCTTGTAATCTTTTTCGTTGTGAAATAAGTTTTTTTTTTATGTGTGTGTGTGTGTGTGTGTGTGTGTGTGTGTGTGTGTGTTTTGGAGAGTCGTCTTCTTATAGAGACTTTGTTTTTTGCCACCATACTTGTAATTTTTTTCGTTGTGAAATAAGATTTTTTGGCTAAGTGTTGGAGAGTTGTATTCTTATAGCGACTTTGTTAATCCAAAATGGAACTAGCAATTGTTCATTAGTTGGCGACGATTTTTGTGAGCATTCGAATGGTGAGCTGTTCTTCGCCTACTTGCTCAGAAGCAGTGTGGCCAGAGCGGCTCTATGAACTATGAATGGACCCCTCACTTATCCAGTTTGTTTCAGGAGCATTCGAACGATGAACCGAACCATGCCTTCTTTCTTGGGAGCAAGTAGCTAGGGAAGTCCT
The DNA here is from genome assembly GCA_017893485.1 of Hemerocallis citrina. Classification (NCBI taxonomy): domain Eukaryota; kingdom Viridiplantae; phylum Streptophyta; class Magnoliopsida; order Asparagales; family Asphodelaceae; genus Hemerocallis; species Hemerocallis citrina. The sequence goes on from CM030365.1 coordinate 145,466,810, forward strand.
GTGGGCCATGAACGGACTCCGAACAATGATGACGACGTTTTCTGGGAGCATTCAAATGGTGAACTGCTCTCTGCCTACTTGCTCGGAAGCAGTGTGGCCAGAGCGGCTCTATGAACCAAGAATGGACCCCTAACTTATCCAGTTTAATTCAGGAGCATTCGAACAGCGAACCGAACCATGCCTTCTTGCTCGGGAGCATGTAGCTAAGGTAGTCCCGTGGGCCGTGAATGATTTTCGAACAATGATGATGACGAGTTTTTTGAGCATTCGAATGGCGAGCTGTTCTCCACCTACTTGCTCGGAAGCAGTATGGCCAGAGCGGCTCTATGAACCATGAATTGACTCCTCCAGTTTGTTTCAGGAGCATTCGAACGGCGAACCGAATCATGCCTTCTTGCTTGGGAGCAAGTAGCTAAGGTGGTCCTCTAGGCCGTAAACGGACTCCGAACAATGATGACGACGAGTTCTAGGAGCATTAGAATGGCGAGCTGCTTTTCGCCTACTTGCTCGGAAGCAGTATGGCCAGAACGGCTCTATGAACCATGCATGGACTCCTCATTTATCCAGTTTGTTTTAGGAGCAATTGAACGGCGAACTGAACCATGCCTTCTTGCTTGGGAGCAAGTAGCTAAGGTGGTCCTGTGGGTCGTGTACGGAGTCTGAACAATGATGACGACGAGTTTTGGGAGCATTCGAATGGCGAGCTACCCTCTGTCTACTTGCTCGAAATAAGTGTGGCCAGAGCAGCTCCATGAACCATGAATGGACTCTTCACTTATCCATTTTGTTTCAGGAGCATTCGAATGGCAAACCGAACCATGCCTTCTTGCTTGGGATCAAGTAGCTAAGGTGGTCCTGTGGGCCATGAACGGACTCCGAACAATGATGACGATGAGTTTTAGGAGCCTTCGAATGGCGAGCTGCTCTCCGCCTACTTGCTTGAAAGCAGTGTGGCAAGAAGGGCTCTATGAACCATAAATAGACTCCTAACTTATCCGTGATGCGACACTTGTACGGCGAGATACACCACACACACTTGCTCGGAAGCAAGCATGCCCTTGCAATCTTTGAATCCTAAATGGACTCTGCAATCGTCCGTTAAAGTGTTGTAGCGAGTGGATGATGTTGCATGGGGCATGCCCCATGTCTTATTTGTTGCTTTTCTCTAGACTTATACACATAGTGTTGAATCTGTTACTCATAACTTTGCAGCATAAAATAGAAGATTGGTTTTATTGCATAAACTAGGAGGCTGCTTCACTGCGATCCTTTATTACATGTTATGATACTGACTAATCAAGTGAGGATGTTAAGCGCTCTCTTTGTACTTCATGAGGTGATCGGCATTTCAGGTCCTGGCTATATTCTTCCCCCCCCCCAAGTCTTCGAGTCGGTATGCCCCTGGGCGGACGACTTGCGAGACTTTGTATGTACCTTCCCAATTAGGAGCGATTTTGCCTTTCTTTCGGGGGTTTGAAATCTCCAGCTTCCGGATACTAGGTCTCCTTCCTGGATTTTGGCTAGGCAAACTTTCTTATTGTAAAACCTCTCCACCTTTTGTCATAGATGTTTCTTCGAAACATGGACTTTTCACAGAATTCTTCGAGGAGATCAAGGTTGGATCGAATGCCGTTCGAGTTCTGTACTTCATCGAACAAGAGGAGGCGAGGAGAGGGTATCCCCACTTAGATAGGGATAAGTGCTTCGGTGCCGAATGTCAAGTTGAACGGGGATTCTCCCGTAGGGATTCTTTTCGTGGTTCTGTAGGACCACAACACACTGGGGAGTTCTTCAACCCATTGCCCTTTTCATTGAGCTTTTTCTTGAGGCCATCCAAGATTTGCCGATTGGCATTCTCGGCTAGACCATTAGTCTAAGGGCGTGTAATCAAGGAGAAACGTTGCTCAATACTGAGGTCGGTGCAGAACTTGCGGAACCCTTTACCAGTGAATTGGGTTCCATTATCAGTGATTAGGATTCGGGGAATCCCAAACCGGCACACCACATTTCTCTAGAAAATTTGTTGGACTTTATGCTCAGTGATTGTTGCAAGAGGTTCTACTTCTATCCACTTTGTGAAGTAGTCATTAGCTACCACTAGAAAGATGCGCTGTCTAGTTGCAGGGGGAAATGCCTGAGCAGATCCATTCCCCACATTGCGAAGGGAATTTGAATTGACAAGGAGCCGAGGTTAGCTTGGGAGGTTTGCTTGATGGATGAATGCTCTTGACAGTAGACACACTAACGAACATAATCTTGAGCATCTGTGAGGAGGGTGGGCCAGTAGTAACCGTATTTGAGAACCTTCTGCATGAGGGATCTTGCACTAAGATGGCTTCCTCCTACCCCTTCATGAACTTCCTTCAAGGCGTAACTAGCCACTTCGGAAGAAAGACACCGATGGTAAGGTTGGCCATCAATCTTGGTATAAGAGCGCTTATAGAGGATCCCTTCCACAAGTGCATATCTTTCGGCCCTCACTCGGACCCTTCTTGATTCTTTGATATCTTCGGGGAGGATTCCTTTGTCGAGAAAATCGACGAGGGGTTTCATCCAGCAACCTTCGGGTGTTTAAGGAGTTATTTTCATGAGTTCTAATGATTCTTCTTCAATGCCAGGTTTGAGCAGAACCTCAATTAGCACAGTTCGGTCAAGCCCATCCAACGAGGAGGAGGCGAGCTTGGAAAAGGCGTCTACTTGCCCTTTCTCTTCCCGCGGAGTGTGAGTGAATTGACTTCTTTGAAGGTGGCCGTAATCATTTTCACATATTCTAAGTACTTAGCCATGCGAGTATCCTTCGCCTCGTAGTCTCCTTGGATCTGATTTACCACTAATTGAGAGTCGTTGAACACTGCGGCTCTTTGTGCCCCTACTCTTTTTGCCAGGATAAGGCCAGCGATCAAGGCTTCGTACTCGGCCTTGTTATTGGAGGCTGGAAAGTTGAGATGTAATGAGTATTGTAAGATGAATTCATCAGGGCCAATTAGTATAACTCCGGCTCCGCTTCCTTCAAGGCAAGAGGGCCCGTCCACGAATATTTTCCATAGTGGGGGGTTGTCTTCTTCTTGGGGAGGATCGGGAATTGTACTCTCCATAATAAATTTGGCTAAGGCTTGGGCCTTGATTGCGATTCTGGGGCTGTAGGTGATATCGTGTTGGCTTAAATCAATTGACCACTTCATTAATCTCCCTGAGTTTTTGGGCTTGTGGAGGATCTGCTTGAGCGGCTGATCAGTGAGGACCCAGACGGAAAGTGCCTGAAAATAAGGTCTGAGCTTCCGTATGACAATCACTAGGGCATAGGCCATTTTCTCCATTTTCGAGTACCGGAGTTCAGTGTCATGGAGTACCTTGCTTATAGTAGATCGGTTTCTGTACTCGATTTTCCTCCCTTATGAATACGATGCTAAGGATTTGTTTGGAAGCGACCAGGTAGTAGAGGGTTTCTCCAGGTACATGTTTGCTTAAGATGGGAGGATGGGTGAGGTGTTCCTTGAGGATTTCGAATGCTGCTTGGTGCTCTTTCCCCCCACTCGAAATTCTTTGTTCCCCGAAGAGCTTTAAAGAAAGGGAGGCTTTTTTTCCCTAACTTGGAAAGGAAGCGCCCGATGGCGGCGAGGCAGCCTGTAAGCTTCTGGACTTCCTCGATCGTGGTCGAGGGATTCATGTCGAGGATGGCTTTGATTTTCTCAGGGTTTAATTCGGTTCCTCTCTGACTTACCATAAATCCCAGAAACTTTTCTGAGGCAACTTCGAAGGCACACTTTGAGGGGTTCAGCCTCATGTTGTTCATCCGAAGTACACCGAAGGCTTCTTGGAGGTCGGCGACTTGGTCGTCTTTCCCGAGGCTCCTCACGAGCATATCGTCCACGTATACCTCCATGTTACGGTCAATCTGATCCCTAAAGACTTGGTTTACCAGATGTTGGTATGTGGCCCCGACATTCTTCATCCCGAAGGGCATAACTCGATAGCAATAGAGCCCCTGATTGGTGATGAAGGACGTCTTTGGGATGTCCGGAGGGAACATCCGGATTTGTTTATATCACCAAAAAGCGTCCATGAAACTCAATAATTCATGGCCTGAGGTGGCATTTATCAAGGCGTCTATGCTCGGGAGAGAAAACAGATCTTTCGGACATGCCTTATTCAGATCAGTGAAGTCTATGCAGATTCTCCACTTGTCGTAGGCCTTCTTGACCATTACGACGTTCGCTAGCCACTCAGGGTAACTAACTTCCTAGATGAGTTGGGCAGCAAGGAGCTTCTTAACCTCTTCCTTTATGGCCTGTTGCCTTTCAGGCGCAAATTTGCGGTGCTTCTGTTGGACAGCCTTAGCATCCGGATCCACACTTAGGCGGTGCATAATTAAGTTTTCAGCAATGCCTGACATATCCTCAGTGGTCCAAGTGAACAAGTCTTGATTCTTCCTGATGCATGAGATGAGTTGCTCCTTCATTTGGCGAGGGAGTGCTTTGCTCACCCGGAAATACTTAGCTTTATCCTTTTCAGAGAAAGGGATTTCTGCCAGTTCATCCATGGGTTCGGAGCTAGATTGTCCCAGATCGGAAGGGGAGTTCAAACGCATCGAGGAGGAGGACTGAGCCCCCCATTGTAGCGGAGTAGCATGCCTGTGCGGCTTCTTGACCTCCTTTGTCTTCCCCCACACCCGCAACTGTAGGGAATTTCATCTTTAGGTGGTATGCTGATGCGATTGCTTGGAGGGCTGCTAACCCCGGACGGCCGAAAATAGCGTAATAGGCATATTTCAATCGACCACCATGAAGTCTAGTGCTTCTGTGCGAGTTTTCAGAGCTTTCCCTAAGGTAACGTTGAGGTTTATGATTCCCTAGATCATTACGGGGGCTCTAGAGAATCCGTGGAGGGTATAACCAGCGGGCTTGAGATGGTCCTGCTTAAGTTTGAGGCCCTCAAATACATTCAAGAAGAGGATGTTGACTGAACTGTCGTTATTCACCAAAAATCGTCGTACTTCTTGGTTCACCATACACATGCTGATCACGAGCGCATCGCAGTGAGGAGTTCGGATGCCTTCTAAGTCTCGATCAGAGAAGGTGATGCTAATTCTTGAATCCTTCGGAAGAGGGATGTTGTGTACAGAATTTACTTCTCAAATGAAGGCCTTTCTAGATGAGTTGGAGGTTCCCCCCATAGGTCCTCCATGAATTGCAAGAAATGTCTCCATTCTTCCCGACCTCTGGGACTCGGTTGGTCTCTCTGCCCGTTTGTTGGGTCCCCTCGGAGGGGGAGGTTCGGTATCGTTTATCTGGGAAAATTTGGCGAGGTATCCGTGTATGAGCAAGGCTTCTACTTCATCTTTAATGGCTCGACACTCATCCGTAAGGTGACCATGGTCCTTATGGAAGGCGCACCACTTCGTTTTATCCTGTCTTTTGCTTGGAGCATTCACCTCGGGGGAGGCCGAAGGATCCCATCTTTATCGACCTCCATTAGAATGGTGGAGATACTTGCTTTAACGGGGTGTACTTATCGAAACGGGGCATAGGAGGTGGGCGACGCTGATCCGAGGTGTCTTTCTGGGATTTTTGGTGTTCATCTTCGTTAGTGCCTTTCTGTTTGTTCCCAGATGAAGCCATCTTCTGTTCATGGGGGTGAATCGCCTCTTCGACTCAGATGTACTTCTCGACTTTCTGAAGGACGTTAGAGAAGTCCCGAGGAGGTCTTTTGATAATGAAAGCTTTGAGATCATCATGTCTGACAATGTATCTGTAACACCCCAAATTTTTTTTCCTCCAAAATCAATTCTTTCAATTTCTATGCCACTTTAAACATAAACTAAATATTTATATTTCAAATAAAATTTTGACAGAGTTTCTCCTAAAATTTTTGTCCCGAAACACAAAAAGCTTACGAAATTCTGCTCTAAATTCCGTAGCTCACAATACAGGAAATATAATCACGGCTCCCCAGGCCAAAATAAGCAGAAACACACAGACAATATTAATATTATGCTATGGGGGGCCAAACTCATAATAGCATATCATATATCAAATAAAAATCATGAATTTCTTTGAAAACGTAGTAAAATTTTTAGAAAAGAACTAATAAAACATACCACAAAGCCCGGTACTCCATAACGAGATGGGTACGGGTCAAAAACATGCCATACTACCCCACACTATACTCACCATCGTCATCTACATACTTATACATCCAAAATACAATTTAAATCATAAAATTCACTATTCAAATAACTAAACTATACAAAAATTTAAAAATAAAAGAACCCACTCATACTAAAACCTCCGCCTCCTCTGCATTACTGAGGACCTGTAATAGTAGGAGGTCTAGGGTAGTCCCGGAGCTCCCCTAACTCCCCAACACTAAGGGGTTAACCATATCTGGTGTGAGTATAATTTACTAGTTAGTAAATAAATTAAACTGTATAAAGAAAATAGATTGAACTTATAAATATCAAGAAAATACGATTCAACCTGAAATCTGAACATAAAAACATCATAAATACGACTTTATATCAAAGTACTCTTCTAATCTGCACCCATCTACATATTCATAACTTAACACACATCACTATATGCATCACACTAATATCACATATAACTTTATTTTACATTCATATAATATTATATCATACATACACACTTTCTTTACTTCTTGTACTCTTTCCATACCCCAATTTGTTCGAATTATTCACATTAATTTCTCACACATAATTCCTTCACGGTTAATGTCATATACACCACATCATATCAACTCATATAGATAATTTCTTCACTTTTTATTCAAAGACATCGCACTAATAATAATCCACATATATACTTCGTTTACTTTTCATATTTAATCACAAACACCATACTCCCCTTTTCATGAATATTTTCACGTCACCATTTCTTTATTTTAATATATAATCACATAATGCCACTACCTCATTTTCTTCATACTTATTCAACCATGTACTTCATTTACCATTTTTTCATTTATATACTCACGACTCATATTTTTTCATACTTATCTTCATTCATATACATTTTCTTTCTCGTTCACATATTACATAACATCACATTCATACAATCAATAATATCACATACATTTTCATAACATCTCATTACAGGTATTTATTTTATTGCATATCGTCACATTCATCCATTTTCATCGCATCTTATTCATAAGCATTCAATCCCACAGTATCACATTCATTCATTTCTTATAACACATATCATAACATCTCATTATAAATTACAATTTACTTTCATTTCATCCTATCATCATCATATCGCTTATTGTAATGCTCATTCTTATTGTATAAAATACACACTTTATAACTCATTCTCATTCTTTAATTACATCTCATTCTTATTGATAATATATCTTACTTTCATTTTCACTTACATCTCATGTTACAATTAACTTCATGTTCATTCTCATCAATTTATACTCCGCATCCCAAACATAGTTTGGGTAAAATACATCGCACCCCAAAGCCGATAGCTTGGGTAATAATCACTGCACCCCAAGTAGAACTTAGGTAATAACTGATCACATCCCAGGCCAATAGCTCAGTTATTACTTTACTTTATTTTCATTTTCATCTTCAATTCACTTTATTTTTCATTTCCATCTCCCAATACAACTATTATATCAACAACCCACCATTTCATCGTAGGAGTTGTGCCAAGGCAGGTAGTTCCCACCATTTTCATGGAAATAGCGGGCGAGTAGTTCCTCGATACAATTCCAAGGTGCATCCCCTCATATCACATCATTTTTTTTCTTTAATAACCATTTCCATAATACAATTTCTTCATATTATTCATATTAACACATATTTCCTTTACTTTTTCATTTGTATAACCAGATTTTCTTTTACTTATTATATTAATTTCAATTCATACATTTACTTTACTTTCTCGTTTACACTTCACAGTAAATACTTTATTTACTTTCTCATTCCCATTCACACTTCACTTTCTTTACTTTCTCAATCTCATTTCACACTTATTCATTTTATTAATTTTTCGACCAGTGAGCTACAGTATCCCACTATGCTAAAAGTCGACAGCCCAGTAAACACATGGATCTCTGCCCCTCCTCCCCTGGAGTCTTACGTATCCGAGGCTACGTCTTCCTCCCAGCCTATGCCAGCGAGGGAAACACTAATCCCAAGAAGAACTTGGGAACTTCCTTCCAGCCGAAGCCAGGAGGGAAAAACACTGACCCCAGATAAACTGGGTACTTCCTCCCAGCCAAAGCCAGGAGGGAAAAACACTAACCCCAGATACACTGGGTACTTCCTCCCAGCCAAAGCCAGGAGGGAAAAACTCTAACCCCAGATACATTGGGTACTTCCTCGCGATAGATATCGTCAAGGTAATAACCGGGCCTCAAGCCGATAGCTTGGGTGATAAAAACACATACCCCAAACATTTTTGGGTAATAATCACTTATCCTAAGCCGGTCCTTGGGTATTAGGAGGTCCAGCCCAAACATCTAGGATTTCTGTAGGTATTGGTCAACAAAATTTAATTATTATTATCATTTTCATTTCATCTTTTCATCTCATTTTATCATCATAAAACATCTCATCTTTTATTTCAATAAATTGTGTCATCTTCAACATTTACCATGCGAATTAATATATCATTTTATTAACACATACATCTCATCTTTATTCTGAACTTATGAACACATAAACAATGTTCACCATATCATTTATCTTTTCATTATATCATATATGGGCAATACCATGTTGTTTAACATATAAAAATCATCACATCATATTATTGAATAACACGAATGCAGTATATTATTTAATTTGTCATCACATCACACATTATGAGTATACCATACTATTTATTACCTCATTACCACATATTTGCATACACCTGGTTCTTTAGTTTATCAGATTATTACACCACATTATTTCATATCATGAATGCACTAAGTGATATATTATATTATGAATAAGCCAAGTTAAGTAGATGATTATATCGTACTATCGCCCATTAGTTTCACTTAAAACATCACTATATTATACGCATATTCACTCTTTTAATTTCATTGATAACGATACCTTAACTCATTACCACCCAAACATGTCTCAAACATACACTAAATAGGTCAATACATCATAACACCATATGTCGATATCATTATATAAATATACCATATCCCCATATACATAACTAATCCATCATCTATAAATTTATACCAATATACAGAATACACGAGTATTTAATCGTCATATTTTCACACCAACACCGAGTACTAATTCTCACACACACACACACACACACACACACACACACACACACACACACACACACACCTTATACCAATACACTTCATCCCAATACACCTTATCCGTAATTCATAGCAACAATTTCGATTACTCTAAAATTTTCTTAAAACATTAGATACGTAAATAAAATCATACTCACATAATATCCTGTGAAGGCTTGAAACACCACTTCTCCATCCCGCACCCGAAGTCATTAACATCTCCTATAATCAAATTTCAAAGCAATTAGGGCTCAAAACGTCCAAACCAGCCACAGAAAATAATAACACTAATCCTAATGTCACTCAGGCGTTTTATTGAACGCCTGGGATGCACATGTGCGATGCATGTAATATTCGAATTCCTACGAGATATTTATTTCCAAACAATTACTAAAATCACCCCCAAGTTATTCTAATAACTCAACAAGAATTTCTAATATTATGAAAGAGATAATTCTCACATATATTTTCTTCCCTTTTATAAACCCAAAACCCTAATTTATGTGCAACTTACAAAATCTCCAATAATTTGCTAATTTCTTGACCCTAGCATCAAAATGATCCTCTAACCAACCCTATACTCCATTTCTAAGCAACAAAAATTAAAAGCATACGAAATTATACAAAAAATTAAAAAGAGATATACCATCACTAAGTCCTTTCTTCAAATCGACTCCACCACTAGCTAGAGCACCCTCCACTTAGCCATCCCCTTGAATTAATTTGAAAACCATGGAGAATCGGAGTGGATTTGGATGGGGAAAAATCGAGGCCGAAAGTGGATTTCGGTCGCCGCTGCTTTCGATCGGAAAAGAATCAGAAGAAGGAAAAGAAAGAAGGAGGAAGGGGGGAGGTGGTTTTTTGAAAATAATAATAAAATAATGAATATATATATATAAAGGAATATTAACAAACAAGCCCCCACATCTCCAAAAAATTTCAAATAAACCCCAACTCTGCACTTTAAAAATACTAACAATACAAAATACATAAAATTATCTGATAATAATCTTCCAAAATTATAAAATAAGAATAACCAATATTACTTCACATAAAACTCAACTCATAACTCTGATATATCAAAAAAATATCGATTCTACATAATATCCATACCAATATCTATATTTAAAATAAAATAAACCAAAAATAATTTTCACCACTCCAGATATATACAAAAATAGGTATTTTCAGTATTTTAAAAATTCAAGGTGTTACAGTATCTGAATGCGGCCGTTGCTACTGCAGAGTCGAGTGTGCGGATTGATCTGGACTTGGCCGTGAAATAATGTAAACCAAAAATAATTTTCACCACTCTGGATATATACAAAAACATGTATTTTTAGTATTTTAAAAATTCAAGGTGTTACAGTATTTGAATGTGGACGTTGCTACTGTAGAGTCGGGCGTGGGGATTGATCTGGACTTGGCCGTGAAGCGACGGACATAACTCTTGAGGATTTCCCCATCCTTTTGCCTGAGGTCTAATAAGGAGGTACTAGTCTTCTCCAACCTGCGGCTAATGACAAAGTGCATGAGAAAAAGCTCCTCAAGTTGATCGAAAAAGAATATAGAGCCTGGGGAGAAGCGAGAGAACCATTCTCATGCTGAGCCTTTTAAAGTTGCCGGGAACGTCCTGCACTGGAGGGAGTCGGACGCTTGTTGAATCATCATGAGAGTTTTGAAACTCTCGATGTGGTCCACTGGATCGGTTTCTCCGTTATATGGCTCAAACGTCGGGATCTTGAAGTTGGCGGGGATGGGTGCATCAATTATCTTCTTTGAGAATGGGGGCCTGACAGGGCAATATTTTCTTCTTGTTTTGCTCCTTCCCTCCTCAACGAGGCCAAGCGGGGTTCCATATTTTGATGACGCCGGAGGACGGCATCTTCCTACTGGTCAAATCTGGTGGGACTATTCACGTTGTGGTGGAGAAGGACGGTGAGGGCTGTGATGTCGGGTCTGGTGTGGGACTATGCTGAGGGCCTGGAGGATCTCATCCTTGAACTCCCGAAGTTTGGCCCTGGTGACTGGTACATCCTTATTCATTCCCATCCTAGAGGTTTTCATGCTAGTTGGGGTTGGGTGCCTCCTCTCTCGAGAAGGAGTTCTTCTGCGGTCCCGTGGGGAACGATGACCCCTTCGCCCTCTGGGAGAGGGGGATCTCCTTCGTCTATGTAGAGAGGGACTTATTTCTTGTCTCCTAGGGGAAGTGGCTTCTCATGCTCCCCCTTGACTCAGGATGGGGGGATTCCACACAAGACCTCCTCTCATTGAGATGGATTCGGAGGTCTGACCCCTGCTGACGATCGTCGAAAACTTGACGGAGGTCGGGATGTGGTTGAGGGAGTAAGGAAGGAGTAGAGGTGTACACTGATCCCCTATTTTTGACCAAGGGCCTTGCGGATGGTTTAGGGCAACTTCGAATAGAGCTCCCCAGTTGGGCCCTCTGTAACCCCTGTTCCCTGTATTCGTATTTTCTGCTGTATTTCATTCTTGTACTCTATTTATCAATTTAAGAATCTGTATTTTTGTTCCAGTTCTAATTAAAGTCATTTATTTTGTTTCGACTCAATTTTGTGCCAATATTTATTTCAATTGCATCTTTCCCATCTGCTCTAATTTGTTGTTCTTCATGGAGATTTGACATTTTCATGTCATCTAATTCATTTTTCCTAATTATAGTGAATTTAGACTCAATCTCCTTTTGGATCCTACTCACACCCGTTAACCAATAACCCACAACTTGAAACCCTATACTATATAAACCTAATTAACTCCTAACCCTAATTAATCCTAAACCTATTCACTGTTCAACCCCCCAAATAGTAGCCGCCACAACCCCTTGCACTGTTCATCTTCCCTGTTCCTCCTACCACCCGTCGCTACATCTCCCTCCGCCATTTCCCATCACCCTCGTCTTCGTGTCCCTCTGCCTCACCGTCGACCATCATCTTCGTTGTCCTCATCCCTGCACCTTCATCGCAATCCTCCACCTTCATCATCTTCGCTCGTGAACCCATCCAACTTCGTCGACCTTCGAACCCATTACCCCATCGCATGTGCTCCATCCTCGTCGTCATCCCCTACTTTACATCCGTCGTCGTCGTCGCCGTCCAAGCCCAGAATCTCCTGCCATTGCAGGTGCCTCATCGCTCCTCTATTTTCTCCCAAGAACAGAGAGCCCGACCACCACCCATCGCTACATCGCTGTCAGTCACCTCCGACGTCGTTGTCGTCTCGTCGCCACAGCGCCGCCCACAATCATCGCCATTAGTCTCCACGGTTGAAGCTTCCACAATCATTCGCTGTGTTGATCAAGAAGAAGGAAGAAGTAAAGGGACTGGTTTGAATTGGTGTTTGGTGTTTGTAAAGGGGGGATCCTGCTGTGTGTTGCTAATCTAGTGTGTGCCGTTTGCTATTTTGCACGTGGCTCGCACGTGATCGTGTGTCCGTGTTCTTGCTTTGTTTCTCGGAATTTCCATCCCGTTATTTGTTCGTGTTTGGATTCACCGATATCAAGACAAGTATCTTTTTGTACAATTTTGTTGTTCTAGTACAAGCTTTATTTGAAAATACTGCAAGTAGACTGTAGTTGTGACTCCCCTTTGGCTTATCATTTGATGATCTTATTTTACTCCTTATCAATTCCATGATCATAAGAGTCACAATATTTCGGTGATATATTCGTTTCACAACTAGTTGAATCCATTTTATCTCCTAATTATTGGAACACATGAAACTAAGAACCTCCTTGACTTGTAGATGTATGTTGTATGATGTATGTGTTGATTCTACTTTCTTTGGAGTTGAGAAATAAATGTGGCTTGCTGATTTGATATCCATTACATCCATATTTGCATCACACTCTAACCTAGACACATACTAGTCATTTATCATGCCACTTTTATATAAAAGAAATTCACATATGCTGCTATTCCTGTCTTTGCTTGCTGTTACAACCCTGATAACATCAGAATTTGGACTTGAGTTCTAAACATGAAATTTAGCCCCAGATGTATATCTTACTACCCTTTCGACGGAATTGAATTCCGAGTTTTGGTTTGTGATTTATCATAGTTTTACTGCTTCTGTGTTGTAGATTTGCAGATTCATGAATCTGCTGCACCACTTTGCTTCACAATTAAATTAACCATGCTACCTGTAAGATAATGACTTAAAAATTTTCATGCTGATACTAGACACACTAGAGGACATTACCTAATTTTCTCGGAATTAATTAACAAAGTTTCAGACCTGTTTCACATTTAAAAACACAGTTTTACAAATTCTGGCTGAACACAAATCCTGTGTAGTTTGCTGTTTTGACACCTGATGCTAGAACTTTTATGTATCTTGTTTATATGCACTAGATTCGGTAGAGAGTCTAGTTTCTAGATTTTCTGATGGATCTAGATTTTCATTTCTATGGTGATGGAAATCTCAGTTTTGGTGCAGCAACGTCATGCTGTCCAGATTTGAAATTCTCGTCGTTCTTGATAATTTAACTTGTTTAGACTCTTGAACATGTATCCTACCTAGCCTAAACATGTTCCATATTCTTGATCATGTATTCTTGCCTATTTTGCACACTTTCATGCTTGGTTGATGATAATAATAAATAACAAGCCGGGGTTTAAGGGAAAGACCATAGTAATAGACAATATAGGTAAGTGTACTCGAAAGGGGACCCATATTTTCCATTACTTGGTTCATGAAATTGTTGTATCTTGAGCATATTCATGAACCCATTACTTGGTTCATGAACTTTTTGTATCTTTAGGGCATTCATGAACCTACGGTTGGTTCTTGAACTTGTTAGTGCATTCACGAACTGGTTCGTGAACTTGTTACATTAATTTTGTATTCATGAACTTTTCTTGCTTGATACTTGATGTCTGAGTACACCGTCCTATAAAATCCACCACTAGGACTAAACGTAACTGTTTGTAAGTAGCAACCATGTGGTAAATAGTTGGGACACATGAAGTGCAACCTAGATAGAATTAAACATTAGATTTAAGAATAACTTGTTACTTGTTCACACTTGACACCTGTCATGCTTGGTACTTTTTACTTGATACTTGTTACTTGATACATGATACAACTACATGCTCACTTGTTACTTGTTCTTGTCACTGGTATTTGTTAGCCAATCCTGTTACTTGAGTTATCTCACTTGCTAGCTAGTCTCTTGAACTTCTCTACTTGTTGCATCCTTGTCAAATCATGTTGTATATTCTTGATTGCATATCTTTGTTTCATATTTTCTTGCACTTATTTTCATACCCTTGCTTGTACTACTTGCGGCCCTAACTTGCACTAAGGACGTTTGTCTTTGTTTCTCTATTTTTCCTTTATATATATATTTTTCCTTTATATATATATATATATATATATATATATATATATATATATATATACAGACTGAGTTGCCTGCTAGAGTTGGTGAGCAAACCTTTTAGGCTTCACTTGGGAAAGCTTGCTTCAGTTATTTGTTTGAGTTATTTATTTCTTGTTGCTTTTAAAACTTGTAATGGGCTTGTAGTCTCGAAGATTTTACTTTTGATCCAGATCTTAAATTTATTTGAGATATTTATATTTGTTTCAAATGTTTTCTGTTGATTTATAAATTATTCATGCATGCGTGGTTAAATATATTTTGCTATATTTCTTGTTATGATGCTGAGTCGATCATACAGCTTTTGAATGATGAAAATCATTCGATGGGCTTCATCACGTACTCATATTCCATATTCCTTTTGGGAAGCGGGGCGTGAAAAGATTTTTAGTGGTATCAGAGCTCAGGTTTGGCTAATGTGCTAGTTTGACTAATATATTAAACAGGCTTGACTCAGTCAGGATTAACTTAGCTATTAACAGGCCATGCCATTGCATGAAAAATTGATAATCAACTTGATCTGGATACTAATTGTTTTTAGTTTTGTGTTGACTATGGCTCGTAGGAATGCTTCGTCTTCCCGCTCACAGGATGATCACTCTGAGTTGGTGGCTGTTACTCAGGTAATGCACCAGATCGTCCAGATGCAGCAGGAGCACAGCGAGCTGGTAAAGGCAGCATTGGAGGCTGCTAATCGGAACGCTGCTACCTCGGCCCCCACTGTGCCAGCTCAGGTAGCCTTGCCCCCTCGTCTGGGTACCGTTGCAGACTTCATGAGGCTGCATCCTGATAAGTTTGCTGTGACTGAAACACCACTAGAGGCCAAGCAGTGGCTGATCCAGACTGAGAGTCTGCTACAGGCAGCTAGGTTGCTGATGTTGACCGTGTGGATGTGGTGAGCATCCAGTTGGTGGACATGGCCTACATCTGGTGGAGGGCAGAGTCCGAGAGACTATAGTGGCCTATTGCTTGGGCCACCTTTGCTCAGAGCTTTCTTGAGAAGTTCTTTCCAAGCATAACCCGGGTGGATATGGAGCATCGGTTTCTCGCCTTGAAACAGGTTGGTTAATTGGTTAGTGCTGTGTTTTGAATTTTGTTATATATTATATATGTGGTATCGTAACACAAAATTTTCTTGACACAGGGCACTAGATCCGTGGACGAGTACGCCGCGGAGTTCACCCGGCTTAGTCGCTTCGCTACCGCCTTGGTGGCGAACGAGGAGGACCGAGCCCGGAGGTTTCTTTTGGGGCTTGACCATGGGATTCAGGTGCACCTGGCTGCCCATTGCCTCTGTACCTACGCTGATGCATTGGAGGCAGCTCGAGCGACGGATCAAACTCGAGCTCGTGGGGCTCCTCCTCAGCGAGCTGTCCAGTACCCTACAGCTGTTGCTAGGCCCACTAGAGGACCAATTAGGAGGCTTGTTCCAGCCCACCCTACTAGGGCTGTAACACCCCGAATTCCAAAATACAACTGAATTCGAAGTTCCACAGGATCTTTACACTTCTTTCGTACAATTTTACAAGGAAATAAAAACTTTTCTTTCATCAGAGTTGCATTACACTTGTACATTGTCACAGCGGAAGCAATTTTATAATAATTTACATGAAACAACATTTAAATCAATCTTGCGCAGCATGTATACTTCAATTTGTCAAGCATCTTTACCCTGCATATAAAACCATGGGCGTTTCAGTTCATTCAACTGACGAAATATTATACACGGCCATCCTCTCTATACCGAAAACAGTATAACAATTCTCATTACTTAGCAATCCACAAACTTGTTCACAAACAAAGCTAAAGGAACTATCCTATTGATGTCGTGTTGTGAATGTGCACTTAGTCCTTAATGCAATTATTTGTATTATATGACACTAACGCGCACTTGTTCAGAGTTTATGCAGCCCATACTACATAGGTCCGAGGGCAAGCCCTTAATTGTTCTTCATCTTGTAGGGTTCAATCCCTCGCCATGACTTAATCTACTACTGTAACTATGGTAAGTATCCTAGATATTTTCTGACCTACGAACTCATGTCTAGGCGCCCTGGAGGGAATCCCAACGTACTGACACATGACTCATCATGCAGGCATCCTGTGGTAATTCAGCTCCTACTATAGACATGACACCACCCGCAGTCGTCAAACACCCCACGAGCGTCGCCACCGGAACGGTATTCTGGAGCAGTATCCACGTCCTATCATGACGCATCATGGGACATCCTGTGAATACTCTCACACTGCCAATCCAATGGGCCTCATACTCAATATTTTTCTCTTACTTTCATCACATCTTCACTATGTATCTAATCCTTAGTTTAATTGAATCATGAATAAAATCAACTCTTAGAATGTAGCACTCCCACTATACAGGTCTTATTCATTTAATTCACATGACCCAACCTTGGTCTTCTCAATTCAAATGTCATCTCACAATTCTTTCATTGCCGGTATAAGGCTTGGCTATACCCTAATTCTCAATTTCGACTCATAATTACAATATAGAGCTTTTCATACTCATAAGATCTTTTAATGATTAATCACAATTTACATTTCATATTCATAATATTCATGTATTCATATTCATGGTACTCTTCCTAACTCATCATGTCAACTAATTTCAATTTCTCAAGTAAAATATCATGCATGACAATAAAAATGCAACATGCTACAATCGCTAGTTTATAAACCACATAATTCTATTTGAATCGATGCTAATTCCACAGTTCACAATTTCACTTTGTTCACACTTCACACTTTTCAAATTTCTCATTACCAAAATCTCATTTTAAACTTCTAAACAATCCATTCGAACTTCAAAAGAAAAAAAATTTAAGTTAATAATTAAAATAAGTTCCTTCTTGTAAAAACGGTCTCACTTATACAAGGCCACAGGTAATAGAGATTTCCTCACAAAATATAGATATTATTTGAAACTTCAGGACAGTCGACTGTTAATCATGGCCAGTTGGCTGTTCTGCGAGGTTCTAAAGCTCGAAAATAAAGTAATCAAAGAAGTCGACTGTCACATATGACCAGTCGGCTGTTCTGCGATGATCTTTAAACTCAAAAATAAAACGATCAGGGCAGTCGACTGTTACTAAAATCGGTCGACTGTTCTGTAAAAGATTTGAACTATATATTTTTCATTTTCTCAGACCAGTCGACTGTTTCAACGTGATCGGTCGACTATACTACTGGGTTTTTCAATTTCTCAAAAAAAATATTTTTTTAGTTCTTTTTCTTCTCTTTTTGAAACATAACTTTTCGGATTATAGCACACATAAAATTACAGCAACTCAGTATTTTTATGAGTATTTTAACTCTTTAAAACATGCATTTTAGCCTTAGTTTGTATTCCATGATCATAATTTCGACATTCGAGAACTAAAGCATAATTCTTCATAATTAAAGATAGATTCCCACAAAAATCACTACAAAAATGTTTTCTTTCTCACGATGTTTTTAGAACACAAAAATCATCCTTCTTAATGAATAAAACTCATATTTTTATCCACTAATTTGCACATAATGCATTCAATCATTTGTTTGCAAAAATACAATCTTTTCATTTATTCTAATATGGCACATATAACAATGGAAAATTCTACTACAACAATTAACAATCATCTCTTAGTAAATTATTCCATCAATTCATCTCTAGCATAACATTCTACTTTAATATTTTAATCAACGAACATGGTTCTAATCTTTTTACTTGTTAATCCACATAGTTTGCATTTAGAACATACTTAGCATGTGTGACAGTGTAAAAATGGCCTGAGGCCTATCCAAGGCCCAATACAATTCCTATTCAGAAAAGCAAGAATACCGACCTGGTTCGGCTCCGGACCCCTTCAGGGTCGGCGCCGAACCTCGTGTTTTGCCCCCACAGTGCCGGCTTCCTCGTACTGACGAGCCTCAGTATCCCCCGGAGTCCGATCCGGAGCAGTCCCTCATGCCGTCCCCCCTCTCTGGCGGGGCGGAGGGATGACCTGGCGCAGCCTAGGCCCTCCGATTCCCCCAGAGGCACAGAGGACTCACGATGGGCCACGTCAGCTCCAAATACCGCCAAGGGTTTCGCCACGTCAGCCCTATACCACTTCTGGTCTCACAGCAACCGCCCTAAACCCCCTGGGCCTTCTGCCACGTCAGGCCCATGGGCTTTCGGATCCAAACCCGGCCCCCAAGCGGAACCAAACCCGGTTGGGATTTTCTATAAATACTAGACCCTCACCCACCTTTTGGAGGTAATCAATCTTTTACCACTTAAATACACCTAGTTATTGCTACTCTCTCACAGAGACTGACTAGAGCGTCGGAGGGTCCGCCACCGGGACAAACCCCGGTGTTTCAGGACCGTCTGCAGGTACACAAGACCTCGGATCCGACCCCTCCGATCCGAGCCCAACCTTCCAACGCCTTTCCGAGCTCATCGTAGCCCCCAGAAGGTCAACCGAAGGTCGGCAGACGAGCGGCAATCTCCTTCAATACAAATTGAGTTCGAACTCACACCTGGTGCTTCCACACGTGCCGCAGAAATAAACAGCATCAGGTTGGCGCCGTCTGTGGGAAGAGCTGCTCCAGAAGCCGATCCGACCCAGACCCTCAAAGGCCATCGACAGCCGAATCCTCATGGCAACCAAAGGCAAGGGGGCTGCTTCCTCCGTCAACCAACGGGACTCGCCCCCACCCACCAATAAAGCCAGGCCACGCCCGTCGAAACACAAGGCTCCCTCTCGGGAGTCCCAAGGGAGCGTCGGCCGGCCAGCCCAGCCCGACCTCCGGGGAATAATCCTCAACCGCAAGATTACCCGCAGCAGGAGAAGGGCCGCTTCCAACCCGGCCCCGAACCGCCCGAGGCCACCGTCCGAGGTACGCAGACCCGCGCTCAGCCGAGTCGGAAGACAACCCTCGGACCAACCAAACCGGGCCGAAAGAGCCCCCGTCACTCATAAGGAATTCCAAGACTTCCGAAAAGAAATGCTGGGAGCCCTCCGACGGGCCCCCAGGGAAGAAACCCTCCATTCGCAAACGGGGTCGGACGCCGAAGCCAGCGCATCCCGCCCTTCAACGATCCAGCCGGGAGACGATGACGTACTCCTAAGACGCCTACAAGAAATGGAGGACCGCCTCGATCACATAAGGGACGGCGACCAAAGAATGGCTCAGGGGTACAGACCTGTCCGTCCACCCTTCTCCGCCCCCATCCTCCTAGCGGAAATACCCCGGAATTTCCGGCCCCCTCAATTCGAGACCTACGACGGCGAGGGAGATCCTGCTGATCACATGGAGGGTTTCAAAACCCTCATGATGATTCACAGCGCCTCGGATATCCTGCTCTGCCGAGCCTTCCCCGCCACCCTTCGGGGTCCTGCTCGCGAGTGGTTCTCGAAACTCGCCCCCGGCTCCATTTACTCCTTCGACCAACTCGAGGGCAATTTTCTTGCCCATTTTGTCACTAGCCGGAAGGCCGAAAGGACCAGCGCCTCATTACTGGGGCTCAAACAGATAGAGGGGGAATCACTCAGAATGTTCGTCCGGAGATTTACCGCTGAGGCAAGGTCGGTCTCCTCCCTCGACCCAGGCGTCGCTTCAGCGGCATTCCGACACAACGTCCGCCCCGGACAGCTGAAGGCCTCTCTGGCCAAGAGACCCCCCATCGACTTCCCCGACCTCCTCAATAGGGTCGAGAAATACATTAGGGCAGAAGAGGCCCTCAACCCCGAAGATGCCAGGGATGCCACCGGGAAAGGAAAGCGGAAGACCGAGGAAGGCGAACCACCGAAGAAAGCTCCAAGGGACCCGGGGGCCATAAAGAAGGTCCCGCCAGTCCCCCGCTTCGAGAGGTACACTCCCCTGACGCATAACATCTCCGCCATCCTCTTGGAAATCGAAGACAAGGGCATTGTCCGACTACCCCCCCGATCTAATAACAACAAGAATCGAGACCAGCGCTTTTACTGTCGCTTCCACAGAGATCACGGGCACGAAACCGACCAATGCCGAGCCCTGAAAGACGAAATTGAAGAACTCATCTCCAGAGGATACCTCCGAGAGTTCACCCGAGAAGGCCCACGGGATCGGCGAGACGCTAGGAACCGGAGGCAATCGCCTCCGAACCCTGCTCCAAACCAGTCCCAGGATCGGGACCCCGACTCCGAGGGAGCCGCGGATATCCCTTTCATCTTGCACTGTGTCCACGGAGGGCCGATGGGAGGCGGATCAAACACTTCCAAAAAAGCCTTCCTTCGAGAGGTGAACGCTGTCAAAGACAACCCCTCACCCAAACTACAATCAAGGCCGGTCTCCTTCTCAGGGGAAGACCTTGAAGGTGTTCGCTTGCCCCACTGCGATGCTCTCGTCATCAACCTCCACATGGCTAATTGTGAGGTCCGCAGGATCCTCGTCGACAACGGTAGCTCGGTGAATATTCTTTTTCTCGAAGCCTTCGAAAAACTCAGGTTACCCCGAGGAAAACTCAAGCCAGCTGGATACACCCTGCACGGGTTCTCAGGCGTCCCTGTCGTAATAGAAGGGATTGTTACCCTCGACGTTACCGCCGGGTCGACTCCTGTCAAGAGGACCGAATCCATGGACTTCATGATGGTCAACGTCAAGGCGGCCTACAACGCCATACTTGGCCGGCCTGGACTATGCTCCCTACAAGCGGTGCCTTCGGCTTACCATCTGAAGCTCAAGTTCCCCACCCCTCAAGGAGTCGGCATCGTCCGAGGCAGTCAAGAAGCAGCGCGATCATGCTACATGACCACCGTCGATGGAGGCGTGTTCCCCCTCGACGCCGGACGAGCGTAGACTATGGCCCGACTATATGTAAATCTTTTGTTTTCGGTGTAAACCCTCGTTTGTAAAGGGCTGCCTTAGCGGCCCTCCCTACCTTATACTAAAAATATGCCTTTTTATCCGAACCCCAAATGTCCCGATAATCTCAATACGAGTCCGGACCGAAGGTCCTTCCTAAGGCCCCACTTCGATCCCTCGCGGAACGATGGGGCCAGACCTTGCCTCCGACATTTCATACCGCATCACTGGCCGGAGCAAGGAGGGAAAAGGATTCCTCTTTCATACCCCTTTATTTTTCGTCCCAAAGAGAAAAAATAAAACGAAAGAAAAAACAAAGACCGTTACAAGACCGCTCCACTCTTCTCAAATCAGGTAGATCAGGGCCCCCCCCCGGGGCCCAACGAGGGACAAAGAGTACTTCGACCAAGCAACTAGGGGCCCCCCCCCCTCGCTGTGATATTCCTTAGCCTCAGCCCCAATCGACGGTCCAGCCACCGAACTCTGGGCGTCATCCGGTCGCGCCCACTGCAACAACAGCAACGCAGAGGGAACCCCCTCCGCCAGTCGACCCAAGGATGAAGAGAACGAGGCTCCCAGCATCGCCTTGTAACGAGGCATCTCCGTCTCCTCCTCCACAAAGACGTCGCGAGGTAGCCCCCCAGGGGAGGACCTCGGCTCCAAGGTACTTAGCCCGGCTCGTCTGATGTCCGTCCCGCCGAGCCCCCGATCCCACATCACTCTTCTCAACCGGCGCGCCTCCGCACTCAAGACGGCGAACTTACTCCGATAAAAGTTACAGGCTTCATCAGTGTCCCGAGCCCCCCTTCGGTGGCGAGCCAGCGCAGCTTCCAGGACCTTAACCTTACTCCGGGGTCGTGCCACATAGAAACTACGGGAGTCTCCTTCAGGAAGGATAGCCGCGACCTACAAGATAACCAACCAACTCAACACACATTCTCAAGAAGATTCAGAAATGTCCGAGGTCAAACCAACCGGCCGGTCAAAAAAACTTTTCTTGCCACTATAAATCCAAATGTTTCTTACAAAAAATGCGGTGGCCAGTCCGCGGGAGGCAAACACAATCGAGGGAGAGAAAAAGAAAGACGAAAATTACACAACTCATTGACCCACCTCCGCGCCGACGGACGGATCCACGGGAGCGTCGGAAGAGGGGTCGACGGCGGGCCCTGCTTCACCCGGAGTCTTCGACGTCCCCTCGATCTCCATATCATACTCAAAATTGGACAGATCGAGGGCCGGGAAGAAGTGCCTCACGTGGCTGAGGGCCCTCTCATAGCTCTTGTCCTGGGCCGCGATCACCATCTGCTGGCCCTTGCGCAACACCTCCTCCGCCTCCTTGGTAAACTTCGTCTTCAGGGAGGCCACCTTCTTCTCCCACTCCACATCCTTGGCCTTGAGCTGGAGCTCCAGCTGCTGTTCTCTCTTATGCGAACCCTCGAGCTCGATTCGCATCTCCTTCATCTCCAGCTCGCTCTTTTCCGCTCGAGCCCGCTCTTGAGCCAGGGACGCCTCGTACAGGTTCTTGATGTTGGCCCCCTGTATACAGGCCTACAACCAACGACAGACAAAGATGAGACCTCGGCACGTAAATCAACAAAGAGGGACAGAGTCGACAGACTTACCTGCACAGTGGCCTGTGCCAGGCGGGCGAACGCCGCCTCTACGGGCTCGCCCTCCATCGCCTTGCGATCGCAAGGGGTCGCCAGCTTTTCCACCACTTCGACGGCTTGGGCCTCCTCTGTCAGGCGGTCCCCCATCAGAACCGACCAGTCAGGAGCCCACCGCTGCCGCAACAGCTCCACCACCGGATCCTCTTCCTCGGCCTCGACCCAGGGACCTTTCCCCTTGTCGAGAACAGAGGCCCCTGCTCGGCCCGGACCCTTCGAAGAAGCCACGCCCTTGCTCGTCTCAGAGCGACCCCTCTTGGTCCTCGGCTCGAGTTGAACTTCCGAGATAACAAGGGGCAGCTCCCTCGACCTCTTCGCCGCCTCTGCCTTCTTCTTCTCGGCGTTTTCCTTCTTCATGGCCAGCCGCCTCGCCTGGATCGATGCCTCATCCATACCTGCAGGAAAAACCATTAAGAGCAATGAGCAAGAAAGCAAGAAAGGACCCAGAGGAAAGGAACAACTACATACGCATAACAGCTGGGCTCAGTCCAGCGTTCGCCAGAGCGGTCTCCGTCACCTCCGTCCAATCAATGCTAGGTGACTGGCGGAGGCGCTCGACAAACCCCCACTCATCTGCCGACAGATCCCCCTGCCTCGGCGGTGGGTGGCTCGGCTTGGAGTGGTTCCATCGAGTAGGAATGTCCCATGGCTCTTCACTCCGGATCACCAAATACTTCTCCTTCCATCCCTTGATGGAATCGGGGTGGTGGCGAACGACCTTCCCCCCGCTCCGGGGAGAGATATAGTATACACCCTCGGCCGACGGATTGACCATCAACATTGCACGGAACACGTTCAACCGCAGGGGTACTTGCTGCTCCTCGCACATCAGCATAAAGCAGATGATCTGCTTCCAAGAGTTCGGCCCGTACTGCATGGGCGCCAAGGAGGCCCAGTTCAACACGTCCTTAATGAACGGGTGGACCGGCAACCTCAGGCCAGAGATAAAAGCGTCCACCGGGAAGACACAGTACCAAGCTGACAAGGGATCGGTGGGACGCAGAGTAGGGCTCGGCATCAGCAGTTCGTGACCAGGCCCTATATGATACGCCAGCTGCAGAACCTCTAAATCCCCGTCCTCCAAAACGGTCGAGATCGCGTCCATCATCACCCTCCCCCGGCTCGGCGAAGAGGGTTGCACTCCGAAGAGCTCCTGGTCAGAAAGATCGTCGGGATACTGACGGAAATGCTTCGGCTGGACGGGCGAGCCAGTCATCAAATTACGGAAAACAGGCGCCTTGCTCGAACCGCCGGTCCTCGACCCCGGTTTTCCTGGGGCCCTCTTCTCCTTCTTAACTCGCTCCGACGGTCCTCGACCCTGAGCGGTGGATCTCCTCACTGTATTGCCCTCGCCACTCTCCTCATCGGAAGACAGCTCTAGCACGCGAATGCCGTCCGAACCCTCGCCGGTTCCCTCCGACCCACTACTCTCCACCACAAAGGGACGTCGAGTACGCGACACCCTCGGCTTGTGTATCGCTTCCCCCTCACCTACGGAGCCCTCCAAAGAAGCCAAGCCAGTATGGCCCACAACAGGCACCGATCCCTCCTCGAACACGGGCTCTTCCCACGACGTCGACGGAGAGTTAGGCTTTACTTCCCCCCTGGACGACGACGCCGACGAACCGGACTGAGCCCTATCCATCTGTGCCTAAAGATAAAACAAACTTACCAAACTAACCTGGGACCGCTTCGGAAAGGCGAACCGAGTACGGCAAACTGCAAGAGCAAACGCTGAAGGGGTGGGAGATTTTTTGAAGAAAGAAGCAGCAAGATTGTAGTGGGCGAAAGGGAAAAAAGGGGGAATACTTATATAAGGGAAGAACGGCTCCTCGACTTCCGCGATTACTGTTCACTGATTGACGCACAACTGCCGCCTGGAAAATCGCGCCACGTTCTCGAAACCTGTGCGGGGGACGTCATCAGACGCCAGACTGACGGCCTAACTCTGGGGTCGGGTCGAGTGAGATACACGACGGAGAAAACTTTTTTTAATTTTAAGGCACCGTCATATGACAGACGCCCCGGGCTCCAGCGTTCGACCAGTTCCCCTCTCACCCTCGAGCAGCCCGGGACTTACAGCCTCGGCAGCCGAAACCCCGAACTGTTCGAGGGTGGAACAGAAACCGCCATCGCCTACAACCCTATCAAGACGGACTGACAGACCCCCGACGGGAGGTGGCCCCCCCCATCCGAGGCCCTTCAGCCCCAAGGCCGGTATACGGTGGGTGCGTCTTTTCGTCTGGATCTCCCCCGGGCCAAACCTCCATGACAGGGCAGTCTGACCCGAAAAGGGATCCAGACGGCAAAACCACCACTAAACCGAAGCTCCTCTTCCCACAGCACGGATATAGGCCGTCACCCCTCTCGCCCTGATCTCCCGTAGACCTGGCCACCATATCAAGGTCCATCAGATCCAAGGGAAGATCAGGGCGGCAGAGTAACCACCTCTCCGACGCTGCTAGGGTCGAAAATATTAGCCAAAGACAGGCGTCCGCCGAAGCAGACACCTCTGAGAGCCAATGGGCCACCCCTGTTTTGATCATACCTACAATGGAGGGGGGAGGTATTTATAACCTCCCCCAGGGACTAACCGTTGAGACGCCGGGAAGGTCAATCAACGGAAAACCATGCACCATCTACATTTATTAGGCGGCGCCATTAAATGCCCCTAGAAAATTGGACCATCACACCATTCTCGGAGAGCCTTCAATACACCACATGAATGGTGGGATATCCCCGCTCAGTCACTCTGAGGCGCCAACCGGTCGCCATCCCCCTTGATTAGCCCGAAATCCCTCGGCCAGCTCGGGGTCGGGTCTAGCACCAGGGCAGTCTTCTCAGGAAGGCTTCACGGCTCGCCATCGCCCTTGCCTTCCAGTAATCCCTCGCCAAGCTCGAGGTCAGGTCTGGCACCAGGGAGGTCTTCTCAGGAAGGCCAACGGCTCGCCACCCCCCTTGTTGGTCCATAATCCCTCGATCAGCTCGAGGCCGGGTCCAGTACCAGGGGAGTCTTCTCAGGAAGGCTTCACGGCTCGCCATCGCCCTTGCCTTCCAGTAATCCCTCGCCAAGCTCGAGGTCAGGTCTGGCACCAGGGAGGTCTTCTCAGGAAGGCCAACGGCTCGCCACCCCCCTTGTTGGCCCATAACCCCTCGATCAGTTCGAGGCCGGGTCCAGTACCAGGGGAGTCTTCTCAGGAAGGCTTCACGGCTCGCCATCGCCCTTGCCTTCCAGTAATCCCTCGCCAAGCTCGAGGTCAGGTCTGGCACCAGGGAGGTCTTCTCAGGAAGGCCAACGGCTCGCCACCCCCCTTGTTGGCCCATAATCCCTCGATCAGCTCGAGGTCGGGTCCAGTACCAGGGGAGTCTTCTCAGGAAGGCTTCACGGCTCGCCATCGCCCTTGCCTTCCAGTAATCCCTCGCCAAGCTCGAGGTCAGGTCTGGCACCAGGGAGGTCTTCTCAGGAAGGCCAACGGCTCGCCACCCCCCTTGTTGGCCCATAAATCCTTCTATCAGCTCGAGGTCGGGTCCGGCACCAGGGGAGTCTTCTCAGGAAGGCTTCACGGCTCGCCATCGCCCTTGCCTTCCAGTAATCCCTCGCCAAGCTCGAGGTCAGGTCTGGCACCAGGGAGGTCTTCTCAGGAAGGCCAACGGCTCGCCACCCCCCTTGTTGGCCCATAATCCCTCGACCGGCTCGGGGTCGGGTCTGGCACCAGGGTACTCTTCTCACGAAGATCCAATGACTCACCATCCCATTTTCTACAACCATGAGCACTCCTCCACGGCTAGCTCCCGCACCCCCTGCAGGAGTGGGGGGCTTGTGTGACAGTGTAAAAATGGCCTGAGGCCTATCCAAGGCCCAATACAATTCCTATTCAGAAAAGCAAGAATACCGACCTGGTTCGGCTCCGGACCCCTTCAGGGTCGGCGCCGAACCTCGTGTTTTGCCCCCACAGTGCCGGCTTCCTCGTACTGACGAGCCTCAGTATCCCCCGGAGTCCGATCCGGAGCAGTCCCTCATGCCGTCCCCCCTCTCTGGCGGGGCGGAGGGATGACCTGGCGCAGCCTAGGCCCTCCGATTCCCCCAGAGGCACAGAGGACTCACGATGGGCCACGTCAGCTCCAAATACCGCCAAGGGTTTCGCCACGTCAGCCCTATACCACTTCTGGTCTCACAGCAACCGCCCTAAACCCCCTGGGCCTTCTGCCACGTCAGGCCCATGGGCTTTCGGATCCAAACCCGGCCCCCAAGCGGAACCAAACCCGGTTGGGATTTTCTATAAATACTAGACCCTCACCCACCTTTTGGAGGTAATCAATCTTTTACCACTTAAATACACCTAGTTATTGCTACTCTCTCACAGAGACTGACTAGAGCGTCGGAGGGTCCGCCACCGGGACAAACCCCGGTG
This sequence comes from Hemerocallis citrina, assembly GCA_017893485.1. Classification (NCBI taxonomy): domain Eukaryota; kingdom Viridiplantae; phylum Streptophyta; class Magnoliopsida; order Asparagales; family Asphodelaceae; genus Hemerocallis; species Hemerocallis citrina. The sequence goes on from CM030365.1 coordinate 145,494,400, forward strand.
TTTCAGGACCGTCTGCAGGTACACAAGACCTCGGATCCGACCCCTCCGATCCGAGCCCAACCTTCCAACGCCTTTCCGAGCTCATCGTAGCCCCCAGAAGGTCAACCGAAGGTCGGCAGACGAGCGGCAATCTCCTTCAATACAAATTGAGTTCGAACTCACACCTGGTGCTTCCACACGTGCCGCAGAAATAAACAGCATCAGCATGCATACTAACATTAAAAACAATGAGAACATTCACTTTTACTCATAATTAATAAATCTAGTAATCAAAATAACACATTTACTAATTTATCAATTCTCTTCTAATTAGGCAAGCATGCATTTCATTTCAACTAGTGGCTTTATAATAACAATTCAATTTCATTCCTAGCATGATTTCTACTTTAGAAGTCATGAGAAACACCCACCTCTTTGAAGAAAAGCCAACTAAAAGCTCCTAGAATCCCCTAGAATGCGAGAGAGTGTCTTCTCCTAGATTGCGATGCAAAAACTCCTTCTCCTTGCTTCCTTGCCAAAACCGAGAGCTCCAAGTGTGGGGGAATGAATGGCCGGCCTCCAATGGTACACACACACACACTCACACTCTGTAGCGCCCCGAATTTCTAATACGATATCTTAGAAAATACGTGGCACAATCCCAGCATCGACTTCAATGTAATAGTACACAGCCCAAAAACACAAATAATTTTATTCCAAACATTTATTACAACCATCTTTTTCAAACACAGCGGAAATACAAACACCTTGAACTATAACTTTCTTTTACAACACTTCTCTTTACAAAATTTACACAAGGCTCTATTACATCACTTATAATCTCCAAAGCTAACTCAAGCATCCAAACCCCCAAACTCTAAGCAACAACCTGCAACACATGAGGCTAGAGATGATCCCTAACCCCCAAACTAAAGGGGTCAGCCATAAATGGTGTGAGTGATATAAAAACATAACAACATAATTTAATCATAAAACATAAAGTCATCAACAGAATGTATTAACAATAAGGATAAATGAATGAGAAATAACAAAAGATGTAAAGCATGAAAACATCATGAAATGAAAACAACAAGTGAATCTAGTCTAAGTGTCAAGTGTAGGAAAACTGGAAAACACATGCATAAAACCAAGTTAAGAAAACACAATTCTATATGCAACTAATCCCACTACGGTGATGGGAAACAAGATTCAGAATACTCCGCGATTAGGCGTCACCGCCCTCGACGCGCAAGCATCAAGTAAAATAGCTCAAGAACAACAACCGGAGAATCATCTCCCTGCTGTGTATCCCACGAATAGGCTTGCAAAATCCTCGACGTGCAGATACACCCGATACATTCCGTGAATAGGTCTGCCGACCCTCGATACGCAAATGCACCCTGCATGCTCCGTGAATAGGCCCGTAGACCCTCGACACGCGAACACCTAAATATTATGTACCCCACGAATAGGCCTTCAAGACCCTCGACGTGCAGATACACCCGATACATTCCGTAAATAGGTCTGCCGACCCTCGACACGCAAATGCATCCTGCATGCTCCGTGAATAGGCCCATAGACCCTCGACACGCAAACATCTAAATATTATGTACCCCACGAATAGGCCTTCAAGACCCTCGATGTGCAGATACACTCGATACATTTCGTGAATAGGTCTGCCGACCCTCGACACGCAAATGCATCCTGCATGCTCCGTGAATAGGCCCATAGACCCTCGACACGCGAACACCTAAATATCCTCTAGTTGGACTAACAAATCATGAGTCTATACTTGCGTCGATTATTATCAAATACACCAAAAATCCATATCTCTAGAGTTAGTGTATTCTGCTGGTTCGCAGGACTCCCACTCAACTCCTAGAGACCTCAATGTGATCATAACTCACTATTCCATCGTCAAACGATCAAGGGAGAAATCTCTCCGCTCAACAATACTCAAATCTTTATAAATTCCATAATCCAAATCCAACCATAATATGTATTGGAAACGTATGTTCTATAGAGGAATAATATTTATAAGAGTAGATTATAGACCCAAAACATTTAAAGAAATAGTCGTTTAAAGAACATCAAAACACCTTAGAAAAGTATCAGTACCAGTCGACTGCAAAAGGTCACCAGTCGACTGTCCAGAGTGAAAACTAACATCTTTAAGAAGTAAGATCTAAGTGTCTACAGTCGACTGCAAAACTCACCAGTCGACTGTCCAAAGGGAAATCCAGTAATTTTAAGAAAATAAGTTAAGTATTATAAGTTGACTTATAAAAATCATAAGTTGACTTATAAAAACATAAGTCGACTTACTAGATCATAAGTTGACTTATAAAAACATAAGTCGACTTACCAGAGAGAAATTCCAGAAATCTTTAAGAAAATATTCTAAGTGTTATAAGTCGACTTGCAAAGTCATAAGTCGACTTAAAAGAGAATATAAGTCGACTTAAAAGGTCATAAGTCGACTTACCAGAGAAAAATCTACGATAACTTTAGAAAATAAATTCTAAGTGTGCCAGTCGACTGAAAAGGATCTAAGTCGACTGTCCAGAACGGATTTTCAAGAAAACTAAAGATCTAGCAGCCGGGTCATGCCAGTCGACTAATAGGTCTGCCAGTCGACTGTCGGCCTACAGTCTGCATAGTTTTGGTTGTTCATGATAATCAAAATTAGAGTTTACCAAAAGAAATCATTGTTTACTAAAATAATTTGTATTTCAATAAAAACGAGAGTCTCAAAGTATTCTCAGATCGGATACATTACTCAAAACATCCAATATCTCAAAACCCAAGTTCTCATGTTCTAAATTCCTAATTCTTCCATTAGGATTTCTCAATACTGAATTTCTTTCACAACTCATAACCAAGATCTGATTTGTAAACACAAAATCCAGATGCTCACCCATCCGATCATAACCATACTCAAATCTTAAACATGCTTCCTAGCAATACAATTTTATGAACCAAGATCTACTCAACATTCTTAGATTTCACATACATGGTACAAACAACAACCTTTGCATCGTTCTCATGCAAAATACTAAATAACATACATGCCAAACAAACAACACAACAATCGTTCACATAAATCAAACCACAAAACAAATTTCGTATTACTCACAAAACAAAATAAAACAAAACAGTCACTCACCTAAATCAAACAACAAAACAAAGTTCATATCACTCACCTTAGAAATGAAGAGATCCGACAAGAAAGTCTCCCTTTTTGTGAGATCCAAAATCCTCCTCTTGATCCTTAAAAATCACAAAATATAATGTTGTGCAGCGAATGACGGCTGCACACCCACTTTTATAGACCGGAAATAATGATTTAGGGTTTTAGAAATGCATTTGCAAAATAGTCCTTCCAAAACATAACTTACATATATAGCTATATTCTTGGAAACTCAATAAAAATCATTTAAATTAGGATTTAAAAGTAAAATATACTCATTAATCTCAACTGGTACTGTTCAAAACGTCCAGAAAATAGATTTTGTATTTTAACCCCTAAAAACGACAAATTTGCAAAAAGGTCATTCTTTTCTCAAAAATTGCAAATAGATCCAATTAATTTCAGAAAAATCTGGAAAAATACTAAATAAATCCCAAATATTAAATAATGATTTTTCATGAAGAAAACTTGACTTTTGAACTTCTCAAGAAAGTAGTTGCACGTGTTCTGCACGTGTAAAAAGATAAATCTTTTAGAAAAATATTTATTAAATCTCCATAAAATCATTTAAATTCATTTTCAAATATTTAAAATAATATTTAAACATACGGGGTTCTACATCACTCCCTCCTTAGAAGAGTTCTGTCCTCAAAACTACTGCTAATGGGGTCCAAACAAACACACCAACAAAGAATGAAAACTCATGGATAGAAACATAATTTTAGGAAATACAGTCACACAAAAAAATGCATTCCAACAAGAGAAATACAAACATGCAGAAGAAACACAATCATGCAAAGAATTCAGAAAATCAATCTTCCGCTGCGCAACTCTGATAACTTGCCATCGGAAGCCATGTTGCAACAACTACTGAACTCCTGCATCCAACTCTGACCTTCTGCTTCATCCTTTCGAGAATCAGTGGCCACTCCCTCCTTAGAAGGACATGACTAAGGATAGCCACCTCAAGACCTTGTCTGGAAATACCTTAAGCTCCCCACTTAAAACTAGCAATAAATGGGCGACACAATTGCATGCAAGAAAACAGTATCAAATAAAACTTTGTCTTTATTCTATTAATCCAAATAAATCTTGTTACATGAAGAAAAATACTCAATCTTCATTTATTCCCCAAATAAAAGTTTTACTTAATACAAAAGAATGAATTTCAAAATTCTTGCACACACAGATCACATTCCTGAGTTACCCGCATCCTCCTCAGTCAATGCGGACTCTCGCTCCTCTTCAGATCCTTACCTTTCCCTGCATCATCTTTCTTCAGCTGTGGACATTTTGGTCGAATATGCCCTTCACGACCACAATGATAACACGCCTTCCGAGGTTTGGTGCATGCTGCTCGATAATGACCTGTCTCTCCACAGTTGAAACAAGTCGCACCCTGAACTGCGGGCGCCTTCTGCACTGGCCCACTGAACTTGACCTGCTTCACTGAAAATTCCTTCCCATTCTAATCATCTGCTGGCCTCTTTTTCTTATTCCAGGTTTCTTGCTTCTTCTGGAACTGGTCCATTTCTTCCTCTGCCATTGCTGCTCTTCTGACCAGCTTGTCGAACCTCCTTATGCCCAACGGGATCATTCTCGACCTCAAGTCTGGCTTCAAGCCCTGTTCAAACTTCTTGGCCTTCTTTGCCTTGTCAGCAATTAACTCTGGTGCATACCTCGATAGCTGAGCAAACTTGGTCTCATACTCCCGCACGGTCATGCTACCCTGCTGAAGGTTCAAGAACTCAATCGCTTTCTTCTCCTGAACATCTAGAGAAAAGAAGCGATCCCTGAATTCCTCTAGAAAAGCCTCCCAAGTCATCGGCTGGTCTCCCAAAGTCCTCTTCAGTGATTCCCACCAGACACCAACGTCCCTCTCTAGCTGCATAGTGGCCAACTTTACCTTATTGGCTGCCAGAATTTCTGAGATCTCGAAGATCATCTCCATCCTTCTAATCCAATCGTCAGCCTTGCTTGGATCCGATTGTCCCTCAAAAACTGGCGGCCTCATCCTCTTAAAGGACTCGATCTGCTTGATAGGATTGGCATTAACCAATCCCTGTCCAGCTCCATGATTTGGCTGCTGATTCTGCTGTTGATTCTGACTTTGCGCCAAATTAAATGCCACTAGCGCATTCAGAGTCTGATACACCTTGGCGAATTCAGCCTCAAGATCAATTCCAGTTTCTCGAGAACTACCAGATCCATCCTCATTGTTACCACCATTCTTGGGCCTGGGTGCAACCATTCCGAATACTGCAAAACGAGGGAAAAGTTAGAGCATCACACACAATTCAATCTCACATCAATATCCTTTGGCTAAACCTCAACCATGCCCCAAACCAAACATCATGTTTCAGCTCTATGTGATACTCACACTCTAATGTCCACACCTAGGTACTCACTCTCTAGTGTCCACACCTAGGTTAGTTTTCATACTATGTCTATTATTACTATTGAAGCATGCTCTGATACCATTTGTAATGCCCCGCCCCAATACTCAAACAATTTTATTATTTTTAGAAGACAAATTAGATACTATGTAGTACAAATGCCCACCACAGGCTGCCTCTCAAAAGGTGGTTAACCAATTAGGTGACTCTTGATCATTGGCTAATTATATTTATACTCAAATTAGTTTTTGTATACTTCCCATGTGGGACTAAATTTCTCAAATCCTTCTCAAATCCCGTGTAAACAGTGTTACCAGTCGACTGAACAATCGACCAGTCGACTGTTCGCTACAAATCTGGGGTATTACACACTCACACTAATATATATCTTCTATATAATTTCTTCTTTCAATAGTTTCTTAGTGTAGAATACAAATAGATAGGGAGGCATTTGTACTAATTCTAGGATAAATTGGAGGGCTAGGATTCATTGGATAGTTATAGGATGGATGGCTAGGATAGGAGGGAAAGTTGTAGCAATCATCCACACCTAAATAAACTACCCATGCACACACACCCACTCTCCCATTCCTCCATGCACAATCCGGCCTCAAAATAGTGTGCATTGCACACTACGTGCATGCACGTGCCCCTAGTATCCCTATTTGAAGTTTGTACAATTTTAATTAATCAAATTGTTCACATTTTGTGTTTACATGACAAGTGTGACCATTTAATTGATTAATTAAATTTGTGGGCTTCACAAATAGTGGGCTTAGGCTTGTTGGCCAAATAATAAAATAATAAAATAATATTTTATTAAAGTGGGCTCAAATTAAGAAAATAGTGTTTTAGGCTTTATAAAATAGGCTTTTAGAAAAATAAAAAAAGAAAATAATTGTTCATACTATAAAATAAAACTTTATATATAAAAATAAATAAATAAATATACACATGAAATTTGGACATGCACAACACGTGAAAATCAACATTTCCATTAAAATAAAAGTTTAGGGTATTACAACACTCCCTCCTTAGAATAGTTCCGTCCCCGGAACTACAATTAAAGAGTGAGAAAACAAAACACAATAAGAAAATAAAATCAAGTAAAGAGCTCAAGATGATCCTTCATCATCCTCTCCTCAGATTCCCAAGTAGCCTCTTCAACCAACTGGTTTCTCCAGACTACCTTGACCATCGGTATCGTCTTATTCCTCAAGACTTTCTCTCGACGATCAATAATCTCAACTAGAAGCTCAATGTAACTCAGATCTAACTGCAAACCTTCTGGCACTTCGGGTAAATGATGACTTGGATCTGGAATGTAACCTCTCAGCATAGACACATGAAAGACATTGTGCACCTGAGACAACTCTTCCGGTAACTCAAGCCGGTAAGCAGTTTTACCGATCATTTTCAATATCTTAGATGGGGAAGGTTGTGCAATGGAGTTGCACACAGGCTAGAGGCTGCACCTCTAGTAGTGTGGGAATTCCTGGATGTGTTCCTAGAGGAATTGCCCGGGTTACTTTCAGATCGAGAGGTGGAGTTCGACATTGAGGTTCAACCAGGTACAGTGCCGATATCGAAGAGCCCGTACATGATGACACCAATTGAGCTAGCAGAGCTGAAGGTGCAGATTCAGGGATTGTTGGATTTGGGTTCCATCAGGCCCAATGTTTTGCCATGGGGAGCTCCTGTTCTGTTCGTCAATAAGAAGGACGGAAGCCGCAGACAATGCATTGATTACCTGTAATACCCTGGTTTTTGTTTATGAAAATTTTTATTTTGTATTATTTTTTGTACGTATTGTGCACGTGCAATTTTGCAGTATGAAACTTTTAAAATTATTTTCATTACATAGACAAATAAGTATATATATATATATATGCTTTTTCCATTATTTTTATTAAAGACCATTTTTAACAAACATAAGTTTCTTTTAATTTGAGCCCAACTTAATTTATTTTAAGTGTAGACTAATTTGGCCCATTAAATAAAAGCCTATAAGTTTATTTTCTTTTTTAATACAACTTGTAATGTAGACAATTTTTATAGATTATTTTTATAAAGAATAAAATATACAACTTTTAAAATGGGGGACTATTGGAGACACGTACATTTCACGTGCACGTGTTTTGTGCACCATATGAGGCCGGATGGGATTAGGAGGGAAAAGAAGAGAGTGGAGTTTGTGGGAGGTGATTTTTGTGATCATGGTTGGTTACTACAACTTCCCCTTGAATCCTAGCCTTTGTTTCTTAACTCCTAGATCAATCCTAGCGCTCTATTTGTCCCAAAATTTAGTATAAATACCCCCCTAGCCTAGTTATTCTTGCACTCTTCATTCTCCAAACCTACTGTAAAAGAATACAATTTTTAGTAGTGGATTATTAGTAGGAAGTGAGAATAAAATATTGAGAGAGAGGGATTTGTGTGTGCTTGCATCAAAGAGGCCGGCTACATCACCATTAGGAGGGCTCGGGTTGCACTTGGAGGCTCGGGTTGCACATCAAGCAAGGAGGAGGAGTACTCGTTTGGCAAGCTCGATCTAGGAGGAGAAGGACTCTTTCGTTTAGGAGGTGTTGTGTGATTTTTCTCTCCAAATAAGGTGGGTGGTTTTCTATATTTCTAATTTAGATGGCATGTTAGGAGTGGTTGAAATGATAATGCATGAAAGAAACTAATAAGAGTACACTTAAATGGAAAAATGGACTTGCTAGTTGATTAAATTAATGCTTGATAGAATGTATGTTAACTTGTCATGAATCTTAATTTTGTGTGCGTTCTTTTAAATTAACCCAGATTCGAGGTATAAAATTCTCTGTCTCCTCTTCATATCATTGAGCGCAAATGGCCCAGTGGCTAGTGCTTGCGGCTGACTTCTTAAAGGTTGCGGGTTCAATTCTGGTGTAGGCCAGAATTTTTATTTTTGTGTAAAATCGATTTTGGGGGTTCTCTTGATGTATAAAAATCCCGAAAAAAATACCATTATTATTCTAAAATTATATGTGACTTATGAAAATTAATTAGAAGTTATTGGAATGAAATAAAGTGTATTTTTGAAGTAAAGGTGTATTCGAAACTATGGTTTCACACTCGTATAATTTCATAAAAATGTGTGATTTCACGAGAGAATTAAGATAAGTATTGAAAAAGGAAAATTGAGGGAAAGAAAACATAAATGTGAATTTTGTGTGGGTTATTTTGATTAAAAGAGTAGCGTGACAATGGTGATTTTGTGAATATTCACTTTGACTAAATATTTCGTAAGATGATTTTAATTTGGAAATAAATGTTGGTTATGGAATGCATGATTTAGAATTGAACTCCATGTATGATTATTGATTCATGAAAAGATTGGAAATCATGTAATTGAAAAAAAAGGAGAAATGTTCTTGAGTATGACAACTCAGATATGTGAATTTGTGAATTGAAATTGAAAAATAGGGTGTAGCCAAAACTCACACCGGCAAGTGAAAAGTAATGAGATATGATAATTGAAATTGAAAAGACCAAGTTTGGGTCATTGTGAAATGAAAGAAATAAGACCGGTATTGATAAGAGGGCTGACTCTAATAGATTGATTATGTTCATGGTTTTATTAAATTAAGGATTAGTTACATAGTAAAGATGTGATGAAAGTAAGAGAAAAACATTGAGTATGAGGGCCAATGGATTGGCGACGTGAGAGTATTCACAGGATGTCCCATGATGAGTCATGATAGGGCGTGGATACTGCTCCAGATTACCATCCCGGTGGTGATGCTCGTGGGGTGTTTGACGACTGTGGGTGGTGTCATGTCTATGGTAGGAGCTGAATTACCACAGGATGCCTGCATAATGAGTCATGTGTCAGTGCGTTGGGATTCCCTCCAGGGCGCCTAGACATGAGTTCGTAGGTCAGAAAATATCTATGATACTTACCGTAGTTACAGTAGTAGATTAAGTCATGACGAGGGATTGAACCCTACAAGATGAAGAACGATTAAGAGGCTTGCCCTCGGACCTATGTAGTATGGGATGCATAGAATCTGAACAAGTGCGCATTAGTGTCATATAATATAAATAACTGCATTAAGGACTAAGTGCACAATCACAACACGACATCAATAGGATATTCCCCTTAGTTTGATATGTGAACAAGTTTGTGTTTGTTAAATATGGAAAATCAATTATACTATTTCCGGCATAGAGAGCATGGCCGTGTATAATATTCGTCGGTTGAATAAACTGACGTACCCACAGTTTTGTATGCAGGATAAATGGCATGATAAAGAATAAAGAAGAGCTGATGCTTAGAGATTATTCAAATGTTGTTGTACTTTCATTTATGTAAATGTTATAATTTTGCTTCTGCTGTAAAGTGTAATGATTTCTTGTAACTATGATGTAACGTGAAAAGTTTTAAATTTCTTGTAAAATTGTACGAAAGAAGTGTAAAGATCCCGTGGAATCTCGAATTTAGTTGTATTTTGGAATTCGGGGTGTTACAGAGTGGTATCAGAGCCATGCTTCACAATAGTACAAATTTATAAGGAACGACAACCTAGAAGTGGACATTAGAGTGTGTGTTGAGTCTAGAGATTTAAATGTAAGTCACTTACATTTGTGTTGCTCTATTATTTATGCTTCTTCCTCTATTTCTAAGATGGCTGTCCACTTCGACCCTGCTGGAGACGACAATTGGCATATCATAGAGGAAGACTATTATCCTGGTCAAGCAGATTCCGAGGAAGAGTTCTACCCAGGACAAGCAGACTCCGACGAAGAGGAATGGCCTGAGTCCCGAGAGATCACTCCACCTCCGGTTTCATCTGATGATTCTTCTGACGAAGAAGAACCAGTTCCGGGTAATCTCATCGTGTCTCTTCAGAGGCAGGTAGAGACTTTACGGGAGAGAGTCGGACTATTGGAGGCTCAGTTGGCAAAGCGCAAGGATGATTTTGCAGTTCTCAGTCATCGTGTATGGAAACTCGAGAAGAGGAAAAACATGACCGATGTACTGAAGGAAGAAGTTGAAGAACTACGGGGAGAGCTTCGTGAAGCCAAGAGGAACCGTAGGAGTTAGACCATTGTATAATCTACTGCTTTCATTTTGATGTCAGAAATGTTTTAAATTCGAATGTATAAAGTTTGAAATTCAATGAAATGAATAGTTGATTTATGTTCATGTTTTATACTTTGAAATTAACAGATCTTTTGCATCAGAGTATGGCTGGAAGACGAGCTCGAAGTGGTGAAGGTCTGGACTTGGAAACGGAGCTAGCGAAGGTCTATCTGACACTCAATGTCGTTGCCATGTATCAGAATCAGGGAAGGGTGCCTGCGAATCCGGTACCCGATGCAATCAAACTCGTGGAATCATTCAAACGGATGAAACCACTGGTGTTTGAGGGAAAGTTAGACCCTGACACGACTGACAACTGGATCCTGCAAGTAGAGACTATCTTCGAAGTTTTGGAGACCCCAGAGTGCAGCAAGGTGAAGTTGGCGACTCTGTAATTCAAGAAGGATGCGGCTGTGTGGTGGCAGTCTGGGAAGAGGCCCGCAAATTTCGGAAATTTTAAGGGCAACCATCGGCACAAAGGTTCAAACCGACAGGGGAGTACGCTATCAGTGTGGTTGGAGGACCCGAGAATAATTTTGTAAGACCTCCTGTGGTGAATTGCTACAACTACGGTGAGACGAGACATTACAAATCTCAATGTCTCAAACTGCAGAATGCTAAACGCAATGTACCAATGTAGCAGACTGGAAAGAAGTCGTACCAGTAAGGACGAGTATTTGCTTTGACTGAAGCTGATGCCGATGAGGTGGATCATGTCATCACTGGTACGAGGGCGAATGTTTAGAGATTTTTGTTGTTTCTTTTTCCCGTTTATTTAGTGAACTATTACGTAATGAGTGTGTATTATGTAACAGGAGAACTTTATTTGAATGAAATGAAAGCTATTGTTTTGTTCGATATTGGATCCTTTCATACTTTTGTGTCTCCTAAATTTGCTAAAGTGTTGGAAGTTGAACCGAAGATTTTTCCAGGCAAGATCTTAGCAGTAGCTACTCCATCAGGGGAGACTTTAACCACTGATCGGTACTATGCGGATTGCGAGATTGTGATTGGGGACAGAATCTTCGGAATTGATCTAATCGAGCTGACTATCTTGGGAGTCGATGTTATCACTGGCATTGATTGGATGTCAGTGTACAGTGCAAGTATCGAGTGCAAGACCAAGACGGTAATAGTGAAGGCTCCAGGTGGACCTGAAGTCACTTTTCAAGGGAAGAAGAAGTGTTCCAGGCTGGTGGCAGCTATCCGCAATGAAGAGATTCCTGCAGAAGTGCAAAGGATTCCTGTGGTTCGGGACTATTTGATTGTGTTCTTGGATGATTTGCCTGGGTTACACCCACAACGTGATGTAAAGTTCAACATCACTATTCAACCGGGAAGTGTACCCATTTCTAAGGCACCGTATAGGATGGCTCCTGTGGAGCAGGATGAGGTAAAACGGCAGATTGAGGAACTGTTGGAAAAAGGCTTTATTCAACCTAGTGCGTCACCTTGGAGAGCACCAATGCTTTTGGTAAAGAAGAAGGATGGATCGATGAGGATGTGTATCGATTACCGAGAGCTAAATAAGGCCACTGTTCAGAATAAGTATCCTATTCCCCGAATTGATGACTTGTTCGATCGTCTACAAGGAGCTGCTATTTTCTCCAAAATAGATCTTCGATCAGGATATCATCAAGTTCGAGTGAAAGCTGAAGATGTACACAAAACTGCATTTAGAACTCGACATGGGCATTATGAATTCATAGTTATGCCATTTGGAGTGACGAATGCACCCGTAATCTTCATAGACATGATGAACAGAGTTCTGAGGCCGTTCATTGATTCTTTTGTCGTGGTGTTTATCGACGATATTCTCGTGTACTCCAAGTCAGAAGAGGAGCATACTGAGCATCTGGCAGCAGTTTTGAGGAAACTGGAAGAGCAGGAGTTGTATGCCAAGCTGTCCAAGTGTGATTTCTGGAAATTTGAAGTGGCATTCCTAGGTCACATCCTTTCTAAGGAGAGAGTGGCAACTGATCCTCAGAAGATAGAGGCAGTGAGAGATTGGGCAAGGCCTACTACAGTGAAGGAAGTCGGAAGTTTTCTTGGATTGACTGGATACTACAGGAGATTCATTCAAGGTTATGCTCAGTTAGCCATGCCGCTCACTGGTTTGACCAAGAAGAATGTGAACTTCAAGTGGACTGAGCAATGTGAGGCAAGCTTTCAGGAGTTGAAAGAGAGGCTGACTACTGCGCCTATTTTGGCTTTGCCTAGAGCAGGTGTCGAGTATGATGTCTACAGTGATGCTTCACATCGTGGGCTTGGTTGTGTCTTGATGCAAGAAGGAAGAGTGATCGCTTATGGGTCTAGGCAACTACGACCACATGAGAAGAATTATCTGCCTTATGATCTAGAGTTGGCTGCGATTATCTTTGCCTTGAAGCAATGGAGACACTACGTGTACGGTGAGAAATTGAACATGTACATGGACCACAAGAGTTTAAAGTACATATACCAACAGAAGGATCTGAATCTGAGGCAGCGAAGATGGTTGGAAGTGCTTGAGGACATGCGACCTGAGATCAAGTATCATCCTGGGGAAGCTAATGTTGTTGCTGATGCACTTAACCGCTAGAGCAGTTTATCCATTTTGATTACAACTCAGAGGCAGCTGGCGGAGGAATTAGATTGAGCCAGTATTGAAGTTGTCTTGCAAGGATTGGGAGCATCCTTAGCTCAGTTGAGGCTTCAACCTATACTGAATGGAAGGATTATTGCAAGTCAGGAGGTTGATACTGATATCTTGGAGATGAAGGAGCAGGTTGGTGCTGGCAGGTTGCCCGGATTTCAAATCAGGGATAGAGTGCTGTGGTTTGGAGATAGACTGTGTGTTCCAAATCAGTCGGACCTGAAAGAGAGTATTCTTCAGGAGGCGTATGCTACTCTTTTGTCGGTACATCCTGGGAGTACTAAGATGTACAAAGACATCAAACAGCATTTCTGGTGGTCAGGTTTGAAGCGGGATGTGGCTGATTTTGTGGCGAAGTGTGAGATTTGTCAGCAAGTCAAAGCCGAGCATCAGAGACCCGGAGGTCTATTACAGCCATTACCTATTCTGGAATGGAAGTGGGATAGCATCAGTATGGATTTCATTACGGAATTGCCCAAGAGTCCTAAAGGCAAAGATGTGATTTGGGTTATAGTCGATTGACTGACCAAGTCCGCTCACTTCTTAGCGATGAAACTCACTGCTTCGATGGACAATTTAGCTGAGTTGTATGTTGGCGAGATCGTCAGGCTCCATGGTATTTTGTCAACTATTATGTCTGATCGAGATGCGCGGTTTACTTCGCATTTCTGGAGGAGTCTTCAGACAGCTTTGGGCACCAAAATGGATTTCAGCACTGCTTTTCATCCGTAAACCGATGGACAGATCGAGGGAGTCAACTGTATTCTTGAGGATATGCTTCGGTTGGGAAAGGCATCTGGTTTTGGTAGAGTTTGCCTACAATAACAGTTTTCAAACCAGTATTGGGATGGCGCCGTACAAAGCTTTGTATGGCAGGAAGTGCAGAACACCTGTTTATTGGTTTGAAGTTGGGGAGCGTCAGTTGTTTGGGCCTGAGCTTGTGCAGCAAACCTCTGAGAAGATTGATCTGATCAGAAAGAGATTGGCTGAGGCTCAGAGCAGGCAGAAGAGCTATGCAGACAACCGGAGAAGGGACCTTGAGTTTGAGAAAGGTGACTTCGTATTTCTGAAAGTATCGCCCAGTAAAGGTATGATTCGTTTTGGCAAGGGCAGGAAGTTAGCCCTAAGGTTTATAGGCCCGTATAAGATATTGAAAAGGATCGGGAAAACTGCTTACCGGCTTGAATTACCGAAAGAGTTATCTCAGGTGCACAATGTTTTTGATGTGTCTATGCTAAGAGGTTATATTCCAGATTTGAGTCATCATTTTCCTGAAGTGCCGGAAGGTTTGCAATTGGATCTCAATTACATCGAGTCTCCTGTCGAGATTGTTGATCGTCGAGAGAAAGTCTTGAGGAATAAGACCATCCCGATGGTCAAAGTAGTCTGGAGAAACCATTTGGTTGAAGAGGCTACTTGGGAGTCTGAGGAGAGGATGTTGAGGGATTATCCTGAGCTTTTTGCTTGATTTGTATTTTCTTTCTTTTTGCTTGTTGTGAGTGTTTTGTTTCTCCCTCTTGACTGTAGTTCCGGGGACGGAACTATTCTAAGGAGGAAGTGTTGTAATACCCTGATTTTCGTTTATGAAAATTTTTATTTTGTATTATTTTTTGTACGTATTGTGCACGTGCAATTTTGCGGTATGAAACTTTTATAATTATTTTCATTACATAGACAAATGAATATATATATATATATATATATATATATATATATATATATATATATATATATATATATATATATTCTCCATTATTTTTATTAAAGCCCATTTTAAACAAACATAAGTTTCTTTTAATTTGAGCCCAACTTAATTTATTTTAAGTGTAGACTAATTTGGCCCATTAAATAAAAGCCAATAAGTTTATTTTCTTTTTTAATACAACTTGTAATGTAGACAATTTTTATAGATTATTTTTATAAAGAATAAAATGTACAACTTTTAAAATGGGGGACTATTGGAGACACGTGCATTTCACGTGCACGTCTTTTGTGCACCATATGAGGCCGGATGGGATTAGGAGGGAAAAGAAGAGAGTGGAGTTTGTGGGAGGTGTTTTTTGTGATCATGGTTGGTTACTACAACTTCCAAGATTGCTGCCGTGAAAGATTAGCCAGTGCCTAAGTCAGTTTCAGAGGGGAGAAGTTTTCTCGGGCTAGCTGGGTATTATCGGAAGTTTGTCCAAGACTTCTCAAAGATTGCTGGACCGTTGACTAAACTGACAGGGAAGGATCAGAAGTTTGCTTGGGATAGGGCCTGCAGTTAAGATTTTGCAGAGTTGAAGAGAAGGTTGACGTCAGCGCCAGTGTTGACTATACCAGATGGTTCGGGTGGTTTCGTGATTCACTGTGATGTTTCAGGCAGAGATCTAGGTACAGTGTTGATGCAGAAGGGTTGGGTTGTTGCTTATGTTTCCAGGCAGTTGAGGCCGCATGAGAAGAACTAGCCTACTCATGATTTAGAGCTGGCAGCGGTGATCTTTGCTTTGAATCTTTGGAGACACTACTTACATGGAGACCGAGTGGAAATCTTTACTGACCACAAAAGTCTCAAGTATGTCTCCACCCAGAAGGAGTTGAACATGAGACAGAGGCACTGGTTGGAGTTAATGGCCGACTATGACATCAGTTTGTAGTATCATCCCGGTAAGGTGAACTTGGTGCCAGATGCATTGAGCAAGAGGCCAGTCGCCATGTTCTTGACTCAGCAGGAGGAGCTTGTTGAGCAGATGAGAAGGTTGGACTTGAATGTGATTTTTTCAGGTGCTGATCGGAATTGTATGATGCTTCAGTTGCAGTCGTCTCTGGTAGAGCAGATTAAAGAAGCACAGGAAGGTGATGAGCAGTTGTAGGGATTCAGAGCTGAAGTTAAGGTAGGTACAAGGACCGATATGGTCATTCACTCAGATGGATCACTTCGCTTTGGGGCTAGGTTGTGTGTCCCAAAGGGCAAAGTCAGGCAGAAATTGCTCGAGGAGGCCCACCAGTCGGCATACTCTATTCATCCCGGTGGTACAAAGATGTATCGGGATTTGAAGATTCACTTCTGGTGGCATGGTATGAAGAGGTCCATAGCAAGATTTGTGTCTCAGTGCTTGATCTGCCAGCAGGTGAAGGCAAAACATTAGAGGACCGCCGGGCTTCTTCAACCTTTTCCCATTCTGGAGTGGAAGTGGGAGCACATCACCATGGATTTTGTGATCGCTTTGCCGAGGAGTCCCAAGTGTCATAACGTCATTTGGATGATTGTGGACAGGCTGACGAAGAGTGCTCACTTCATCCCCTTCAGAGTTGGTCAGTCTACTAAAAGTCTTGTAGATAGGTACATACAAGAGATTGTCAGGCTCCATGGGGTTCCGATCAGCATTGTATCCAACAAGGATACCAGGTTCAGATCTCAGGTTTGGGAGAGCCTTCAGAGCAGTCGTGGGAGCAAGTTGAAGTACAGTACAACTTTCCATCCTCAGACAGGCGGGCTGTCAGAAAGGACCATTCAGACATTAGAGGACATGTTGATGTCCTGTGTGCTTCAGTTTGGAGGGTCTTGGAAGGATCACCTGCATTTGGTAGAGTTCTCGTACAACAACAGCTATCAGGCTAGTCTTAAGGCTGCACCGTACGAGGCACTATATGGTCATAAGTGCAGGTTACCAGTGTGCTGGGATGACATTGGTGAGAGAAAGTTGTTGGGGCCAGAGTTGATCACCAGGACTGTTGCTGCAGTGGCTTAGATTTAGAAGCATCTTCTGGCAGCGCAGGACAGGCAGAGGAAATGGGCAGATGTCTATAGAAGGCCCTTAGAGTTTGAGGTGGGAGATCATGTATTCCTTAAGGTATTGTCGTGGAGAGGCATTATCCGGTTTGGAGGTGGAGGCAAGCTAAGCCCCAGGTTCATCGAGCCGTTCGATATTGTGGAACGAGTAGGCAAGGTGGCCTATCGACTTGCATTACCGCCGGCTCTATCTGGGGTGCATGATGTCTTTCATGTCTCCCAACTCAGGTGATACATCAGGGATTAGAGCCATGTGTTCGACTATTCAGAGTTATCTGTGTAGCCGGATCTGTCTTGTGAAATTCTGCTTTGTTATCTTGGACAGGCGAGAGAAAGTGCTGAAGAACAAGGTTATCAAGCTGGTTTGGGTTTCTTGGAATCCTCACTCGCCGGGTGAGTCAACTTGGGAGTTGGAGGAGGAGATTCAGTAGAAGTTTCCCTATTTGTTCGAGTAGTCTCCTTGTCTTTCTTTTCTTTCGGGAATGCCCTATGTACCACTTGTCTGAATTTTGAGGACGAAATTGTGCTTGTTAGGTGGGTAGGATTATAACCCATGTTCCTTGTATTCGTATTTTCTGCTGTATTTTATTCTTGTACTCTATTTATCAATTTGAGAATCTGTATTTTTGTTCTAGTTCTAATAAAAGTCATCTATTTTGTTTCGACTCAATTTTGTGCCTTTATTTCAATTGCATCTTTCCTATCAGCTCTAATTTGTTGTTCTTCATAGGGATTTAACTATTTCATCTCATTCATTTTTCCTAATTATAGTGAATTTTGACTCAATCTCCTTTTGGATCCTACTCAAACCCGTTAACCAATAACCCACAACCTGAAACCCTATACTATACAAACCTAATTAACTCCTAAACCTAATTAACCTTAAACCTATTCACTGTTCAACCCCCCCCCCCCCCAAACAGTAGCCACCGCAACCCCTTGCACTGTTCATCTTCCCCGTTCCTCCTACCTCTCGTCAATTCATCTTCCTCCGCCATTTCCCATCACCCTCATCTTTGTCTCCCTCCGCCTCACCGTCGACCATCATCTTCGTTGTCCTCATCCCTGCACCTTCATCGCGAATCCTTTACCTTCGCCATCTCTGCTCGTGAACCCATCCACCTTCGTCGACCTTCGAACCCATTACCCCATCGCCTGTGCCCAATCCTAGTCATCATCCCCTACCTCTACATTCGTCATCGTCGTCGCCTTCCAAGCCTAGAATCTCCTGCCATTTATGGTGCCTCATCGCTCCTCTATTTTCTCCTAAGAACAGAGAGCCCGAACACCACCCATTGCTGCGTCACTCCTCGACCGCAACACCGCTGTCAGTCACCCCCGATGTCGCTGCTGTCTCGCTGCCGCAGTGCCGCCCACAGTCGTTGTTGCCAGTTGCCACGGTCGAAGCTTCCACAGTCAGTCGCTCTGTTGATCAAGAAGAAGGAAGAAGTGAAAGGATTGGTTTGAATTGGTGTTTGGTGTTTGTGAAGGGGGGATCCCGCTGTGTGTTGCTGATCCGGTGTGTACCGTTTGCTATTTTGCACGTGGCTTGCACGTGATCGTGTGTCTGTGTTCTTGCTTCGTTTCTCGGGATTTCCATCCCGTTATTTGTTCGTGTTCGGATTCACCGACATCAAGGCAAGTATCTTCTTGTACAATTTTGTTGTTCTAGTACAAGCTTTATTTAAAAATACTACAAGTAGATCGTAGTTGTGACACCCCTTTGGCTTATCGTTTGATGATCTTATTTTACTCCTTATCAATTCCCTGATCATAAAAGTCAAAATATTTCGGTGATATATTCGTTTCACAACTAGTTGGATCCATTTTATCTCCTAATTATTTGAACACATGAAACTAAGAACCTCCTTGACTTGTAGATGTATGTTGTATGATGTATGTGTTAAATCTACTTTCTTTGGAGTTCAGAAATAAATGTGGCTTGCTGACTTGATATCCATTACATCCATATTTGCATCACACTCGAACCTAAACTCATACTAATCATTTATCATGCCACTTTTATATAAAAGAAATTCACATATGCTGCTATTCCTGACTTTGCTTGCTGTTTCAACCCCGATAACATCAGAATTTGGACTTGAGTTCTCAACATGAAATTTAGCCCCATATGTCTAGCTTACTACTCTTTTGAAGGAGTTGAATTCTGAGTTGTGGTTTGTGATTTGTCGCAGTTTTACTGCTGCTGTGTCATGGATTTCCAGATTCATGAATCTGCTTTACCACTTTGCTTCACAATTAAATTAACCATGCTACCTGTAAGAAAATGGCTTGAAATTTTGCATGCTGATACTAGACACACTAAAGGACATTACCTAATTTTTTTGGAATTAATTTGCAAAGTTTCAGACCTATTTCACATTTAAAAACACAATTTTACAAATTCTCGCTGAACACAAATCCTGTGTAATTTACTGTTTTGACACCTGATGCTACAACTTTTATGTATCTTGTTTAAATGCGCTGGATTCGGTAGAGAGTTTAGTTTCTGGATTTTTTGATGGATCTAGATTTTCATTCCTGTGGTGGCGAGAATCTGAGCTTTGGTGCAATAATGCCATGCTGTCCAGATTTGAAATTCTTATCGTTCTTAATAATTTAACTTGTTTTGAATCTTGAATATGTATCCTACCTAGTCTAAATTTGTTCCATGTTCTTGATCATGTATTCTTGCCTATTTCGCACACTTTCATACTTGGTTGATGATAATAATAAATAACAAGCCGGAGTATAAGGGAAAGACCATAGTAGTGGACAATATAGGTAAGTATACTCAGAAGGGAGCCCGTGTTTCCCATTACTTGGTTCATGAACTTGTTTCATCTTGAGCGTATTCATGAACCCATTACTTGGTTCATGAACTTTTTTGTATCTTTAGTGCATTCATGAACCCACGGTTGGTTCTTGTACTTGTTAGTGCATTCACGAACTGGTTCGTGAACTTGTTACATTATTTTTGTATTCATGAACCTTGCTTACTTGATACTTGATGCCTGAGTACACCGCCCTATAAAATCAACCACTAGTCCTAAACGTAACTGTAATACGCCGTAATTTCTGAATAGTATAAATATATATATATAAATATAAATATATATGTGGGGAGAGGATGCAAGAGGAGGGGGGCCCACTTGTATGAGAACGTGCAGCTTGAAAAAAACTGCTAGTTTGGCGTGCTGACGTCACGCATGTTGACGTGGCGAAACAAAGTAGGGGCCCGCCTGCTATTTGAAGAGAAAAATACAAAGAGCGCTGTTTTGGTTGATGTTCTGACGTGGCTTCCGGTTTCGGTTGTGCACGGGTTTGAGGATTAAAAAGAGAAAGAGATTGTATAAAGTAATCCCATATCGAGAGTAGACAAAGAATAATTTAATATAAATATAATTGCCTATGATCAAGAGTCACCTAATTGGTTAACCACCTTTTGAGAGACAGTCTATGGTGGGCAGTTGTACTATAAGTATTAATTTGTCTTCTAAAAATAATAAAAATTGTCTGAGTATTGGGGCGGGGCATTACAAATGGTATCAGAGCCGACTTTTGACACAGAGTGGGTGCGATGTATGCTTGAGATGGAGCTGTGGTCTGAGAGGGAGCTGTGGTCAGTAGGGCCGGGAATTAGCTGAATCACGCCCGGAATTAGCTGAATCAGGATACCCCCGCTCCACGTCGGCTAGAAAGGAGGATCCTGCGCTAGATGACATGCTCCGTACTTATCGCTGACGCTTATTTCTAAAGATGGGCTGTATGTAATACCCCGTAATTTCTTAATAGTATATATATTAAAGATGAGCTGTATGTAATACCCCGTAATTTCTTAATAGTATATATATATATATATATATATATATATATATATATATATATATATATATATATATATATATATATATATATATATATATATATATATATATATATATATATGAAGAGAGATGATGTAAGAGGAGGGGGGCCCACTTGTATGAGGACGTGCAGCTTGAAAAAAACTGATGGTTTTGTGTCCTGACGTCACGCATGGTGACGTGGCAAAACAAAGTGGGGGCCCACCTGTGATTTGAAGAGAAAAAGACAGAGAGCGCTGTCTTGGTTGATGGTCTGACGTGGCTTCCGGTTTCGGTTGTGCACGGGTTTGAGGATTAAAAAGATAAAGAGATTGTATAAAGTAATCCCCTATCGGGAGTAGACGAGGAATAATTTAATATAAATATAATTGCCTATGATCAAGAGTCACCTAATTGGTTAACCACCTTTTGAGAGGTAGCCTGTGGTGGGCAGTTGTACTATAAGTATTAATTTTTCTTCTAAAAATAATAAAAATTGTCTGAGTATTTAGGTGGGGCGTTACAGTAACTGTTTGTAAATAGCAACCATGTGGTAAATAGTTGGGACGCATGAAGTGCTACCTAGATAGAATTAAACATTAGACTTAAGAATTATCTTACTTGCTAGCTAGTCTCTTGAACTTCACTACTTATTGCATCCTTGTCAAATCATGTTGTATATTCTTGATTCCATATCTTTGTTTTGTATTTTCTTGCACTTATTTTCATACCCTTGCTTGTATTACTTGCGGCCCTAACTTGCACTAAGGGTGTTTGTCTTTGTTTCTCTATTTTTCCTTTTTATATATATATACAGATTTTGGAGACGAGTTGCCTGCTGGAGTTGGTTAGCAAACCTTCTAGGCTTCGCTTAGGAAAGCTTGCTTCAGTTATTTGTATTTGAGTTATTTAATTCTTGTTGCTATTTAAAACTTGTAACGGGCTTGTAGTCCCGAAGTTTTTACTTTTGATCCAAATCTTGAATTTATTTGGGATATTTATATTTGTTTCAAATGTTTTCTGTTAATTTATAAATTATTCATGCATACGTGGTTGAATATATTTTGCTATATTTCTTGTTATGATGCTGAGTCGATCCTACAACTTATGAATGATGAAAATCATTCACTGGGCTTCGTCACGTACTCGTATTCCATATTCCTTTTGGGAAGCGAGGCGTGACACCCTCCCTGGTGATGGCAGGGTTAGCTATTGGAGAGGCTCCTCCTGCTGTGTTTGAAAGGTGGGACGAAGTTCCTCTTGATGAGGAGGTGGAGGGAGTGGGTTGGCTCGTCAGCTTGAGGCTGCCGCCTTCCCTTTTCCTTTAGGACGCATGATGGCAATTTGTGTTTTCACATGTGAGGTTTTAGTCAGTCTTTTTTTTTGAAGTTCCCACAGACGGTGCCAACCTGTTACTGCTTTTTTCTGTTTGGGAGTAACCAGGTGATGTGGATTCTTTGGTGGAACAATCAAGAACTTGACCTTTTGACTTTCAACGGTATTGACTTCCTTTGACTTGACGATCTGACTCGTTTGCGCTGTAGGATTCGATTTGTGCGGTGATGATCGCTTCCGCCTGTCCTAAAAAAACACCTGAAACATCGAGGTTGATCCCGACGATAGGCCCTCCGACGCTCAAGTCAGTAATCAAGAAGATTATAGATGAGCTTTTGTGGAAAAAATACTACTTGCCTTCTTTATGGTGGGGGTAGAGGGGTATTTATAGTCGCCTTTGGAAACGGTTTCGATATAATTATTTATCTCCACTTCTTTGTGTTTTTGGATTAGAAATAGAGTATAAATCATTTCATGGTAAGAGATTTGGTCTAAACCTTCCTTTAGAGATAATCATGAATTTGAATTATTCTTTAAATGTCTTGGGTTTGTTCCTAATGGGCTGTCACCCTAACCCAGTAAGACAGACCCATTTTTGGGTTATTGGGCTTGGAGAAGACCCAGTTCTCATCATCGGACCCGTTTGTCGTGGAAATTATCTTTTACCCCTGAGAGCTTTGTGATTCATGTCCGATTTCAACGGTCCTGATTTAGTTCTTATTTTAGCCATCACCGACTATTATAATTAATGTATTGAGTTTCTACGTAGAATTTAGTTGGCACAAATAGCAATAGTGTACATCATCATCTAATTATATATTTGCAAGAATAATTATGTCCTTTAATTATAGGTTCTATAACAGTCTTTGCTAATTGAATTCCACATAAAAATTCAATACATCAATTACATTAGTGGATACAACTAGAAATATTCATAGAATTTTTTATCTGCGAATGTAGAAATGTATTCTAAATACAACCTAAAATACTATGTATATTTCTGGACTTAAGCTAGTGGATTGGGCCACAAAGACATTAGTAGTAAGGTCCTCCATGGATATTGCATATGTCTACCCTCTCTACTAGTCATGAGAATTTTATCTACCCTCTCTAGTCTCTATTTTAAACGACCTTACCAATCTACCAATCTCTGAAGTTAAAGTAAAGATTGAGGATTTAGTATAAATATTCTAACATGGGTCCGTAGGTTGATGTTTATCTTTATGGATCAATATCTGGACTGTACGCATTGGTATTTTATTTTGTTTTTATTTAATCCACTATTATATCTACCCTCCCTAGTCTCTATTTTAAAAGACCCTACCACTCGACCAAACTCCGAAGCTATACTCAGGATTGAGGATTTAGTAATTATATTCTTACACCTGTCCATAGGTTGATGTGTATGTAGCGCCCCGGATCCCCGTTACCAGACATCCGTGACACTCACCAGAATCTTTACCTTCAAATGCATCTTAACACAGTAATAACATGGAAATTTAAAAACTCTTTATTGCCAAATAAGTCATTACATCATTGATTACAACCGATAACTTGTTCTTGGACAAGGAGTACAAATTACATCTGCTTATTACAACTTATTACAAATATTTACAGACTCCACTTGTAAAGCTATCAGCTGCCTCCTGGAAAGGTAATCGACTGATTACTGCTGAACTTCACTGAGTGGCCCATCAGCTCCTAGGGGACTTGCTCCCCGGCTTCAGGCTTCTGCTGCGCGACTTTGATATCTCTGCACATGTTGTAAGGTAGAACCGATACCTAAAAGGTGGGGAACGTCAATACTTTGACCGATGCAAAGCTGATGATAACAGCGATCCTCTAAAATTCAATCACAACCAGTAATTTATGCAAAAAGGAAAACTGTTGTGCCAAACAAGGGTTTAATGGATTCGGGTTCTAGTGCAGTGATATGACATGACCCTATGACTAGATGCAGCAAACTCACATGCCTGACTCTAATGCAAGCAAGACTTTGGAGAACGAATGCATCCCATACAACATACGCCCCCAAATCTAGCCGTCTTTCTCCACAATTTAAGGATTCGGACGCTCGCCATGCACCCTACTCCTGTACTCAACCAGTTCCCAATAGATTGTCCGTCGCCCAAGGAGGTTGCACTTGGTCGGTCCAGTTCCGCCACTGCAGTGCCTAAGTGGTAGCTGCATCTTGGTACCCGCATACGGACCTCCTCAGAAAGCTGCGTTGAATCCGGCCACCTGACCGAATGATTCCTCATGTCCACTTATGGACTGACGCATGCGTGTTCACCCCTGATCGGGTTATGAACTTATATATATACCAAAACACAAAACCCCTGCGCATAGGGACGTGAGCACCTCGGGAGGTCAAATCCTCCAAGCCTCCCGTACCTTACTCCGGCAAAGCTTTGGGAATTAACAGATCGAGATACGAGCCGAGGACTCATCCATGAGTGCCGAAAACGTATCCCTACGACTGGAAGGTACAACACCGACTATGGTTTACTAGGACTAATGCAATTTTCCAACCCCTTAATATACCATTCTAACCCCGGCCTTACTCTAATTACTTCGGGTAAAGATAAAACTGCTTCCACACTTGCCTATCAACCTCTGGCCCTGGCGATACCGGTCCGGTTTGCCACTTTCCCAGCTTGGAATTGTCCAGCATTCTGGCCTACTCTAGCCGCTGCCCCGACTGTGAATGTATGTTCACCCTCATGAACTTATAATAATGGCACGGCTCGGATGTCCTACGCTTCGGCAGAAGTTTATAATGTAGGGTTGACAGGTGCAGGGTATCCCTTACTGTAACGCCCCGAATCCCAAATACACTGAATTCGAGATGTTCTACAGGATCTTTCCGCTTCATTTAGTACAATTTTACAAGGAAAGTTGAACTTTTCACTTTACATCAGAGTTTACATGAATACATTACAATTTACATTGCACAGCGGAAGTAAACTTTACAACAATGAAATAAATGTACAACAACATTGAATAATCTTTAAGCATCTGTTCCTCTTTAATCTTTATCATGCCATTTACCTGCATATAAGACTGTGGGTACGTCAGTTTATTCAACCGACGAACATTATACACGGCCATCCTCTCTATGTCGGAAATAGTATAACTTATTTTCCATATTTAGCAAACACAAACTTGTCACATATCAAACTAAAGGGACTACCCTATTAATGTCGTGTTGTGATTGTGCACTTAGTCCTTGATGCAATTATTTATGTTACATGACACTAATGCGCACTTGTTCGGATTCTATGCATCCCATACTACATAGGTCCAAGGGCAAGCCCTTAATCGTTCTTCATCTTTGTAGGGTTCAATCCCTCGTCATGACTTAATCTACTACTGTAACTACGGTAAGTATCCTAGATGTTTTTTGACCTACGAACTCATATCTAGGCGCCCTGGAGGGAATCCCAACGCACTGACACATGACTCATCATGCAGGCATCCTGTGGTAATTCAGCTCCTACCATAGACATGACACCACCCGTAGTCTTCAAACATCCCACGAGCGTCGCCACCGGGACGGTACACTGGAGCAGTATCCTCGCCCAGACTCATCATGGGACATCCTGGGATACGCTCTCGCTGCTATCCAATGGCCCTCATACTCAATGTTTTTCTCTTACTTTCATCACGTCTTCACTATGTAACTAATCCTTAATTCTAATGATATAGAATCATGAACAGAACCAAAGCACTAGAGTTAGCCTCTCCACTAAACCGGACATATACATTTGTTCAACATGACCAACCTTGGTCTTTCATATTTCATTTTATTTCTTTCCAAATGCCGGGGGAGACTTAGCCACTCTTTTGTTTCAATTCCCATTCACAAATTCTAAAGTTCAGTGTTTCCAACTCATAAGTTTACATGTTGAGTTGTCATACTCAAAATATTTCTATTTTCAAATCATGATTTCCAAATCATTCAATAGTCCATAATTATATACTAAATTCAACTATTCATCATGTAACTCATGCAATATTATTTCTACATTAAAAACCACATCACTAGTTATTCAATCAAAGGTGAATGTTTACATTTCATAATTTGTCGCACTATTCTCCAACGAGAATAATCCACATCACTTCACATAATTCACATCTTATTCGTATTTTTTTTCTAATATTCCATTTTAAATCTTTTGTAAAATACCACTTTATACAAATGCAAGTGTAGAACTATAGTTCTAAATTATACTTTTATTCCTTAAACATACTCCACTTCATACGAATAATCCTCAAATTATTTTTCATAAACTCCACATATTTTAAAAATAATAAATATATTTTTTTCCACATTTTTTGATCATTAAAACACCCCAAAAAAATATTTTTCCACAACATAAACAACAGCCGAAGGCCACGGATCGAACCAGCGACCACTAGGAGAAACAACCAAAGCACAGACCACTAGGCCGAGTGCTGCCCACGCATAGAAGAGAGCGCAAGAGCATTAAGTGCTCTCGGCCGCACTGTTCTATTTAAAATGTTCGAAACTGAAAAGAATGGTGTCAACGGGATTCGATCCCTCAACCTCAGAGAGCCCGCATATATACTGTAGCGATTAAGAGTGATCCGACCACTCGAGCTATGGGCTCGGGTTGTCACTAGTACAAATCGAATTTTATTTAACCAATTATTCTCTGTTATTTAGAATACATCGATGTTCATCAACATCTTACTTGAATTTGCTCTTACTAATATACTGTAAAAATTCCAGATTTATCATTTCCATCATGAATTCTACTCCAGTATATAAAAATAATTTTCTCAAATAATTAAACATATTTTTCCCAATAAATAACACATTTCTACCATACAAATTGGTTAATTTGATATACTACCTCTAATACATTCCTTTTTCGACATTAAAATTTCATTAATCTCTATACTAATTTTCTGCCCTTATTCATCTCATAAACATAATGACTGCATCTTAATTTATTCGTTACAACATCATAACAAAATTTCCAAAGCGACATAGTCAATATACTAATCTTGCACATAATTTTCATGCTACTAACGAAGGTTCATTTACACAATTCATAACCATATTCATGTTGCACCCAACTTGAATTTTAATAGTAGAAACACACACAATTTGCATATCAACAATTCAATCAATTATAGATCATTTTTTCAATTAAATGTGCACTCTTATTAATCATTTTCATGCATCATTTTTCTAATTAAATCTAGCATGCATTCTTATTTAGAAATAGGGAAAATTTACCCACCTTATTGAAGAAAAGTACAATTAGCAACCTCCTAAACGAATGTCCTTGCAATGAGAGTGCTCCTCCTCCTTGAACACGCGCACACAAGCCTCCCAAGCACCAAAACCGAGAGCTCCTAGTTGATTGCCGGCCTCCTCTTCTTCTTGATGTTGCAAGCACAATCCCACACACTCTCAATCTTTTAACTCACAAAATCACTACTAGATAATGTAATTTAGACTATAGGTTTGGAGGGATTAATAAGCACAAGAATAACTAGCCAGGGGGGGGGGTATTTATACTAAAAATCTAGGGAAATGGATGGCTAGGATTGAAGTAGGAGTTAGGAACAAATGATTTAGATTTAAGGAGGAGTTATACTAACCACCCATAATCACGTAACCACCACACCATGATTCCCACTCAAATTTTCATTTCCCTCCAAGCGCACAACCGGCCTAGCTTGGAAAAGTGCACTTTGCACGTGTACGTGCAATGCACGTGCAAGCAACTAGGTCCAAAAATTGTACATTAAATTTCATATAAAAATAAATTTTAAATTGTATTCTAAATGATAAGTTGTATTAAAAATAAATTAACTCATGGGCTTTAGTTTATGGGCCAAAATAATTATTTTAAAATAAAATAAATGAATTACATTTTGGGCTTTTAAAAAGAAAAGACTTTTATCTATTTGAAAGAAGGCTTCATATAAAAGCACATATTTAAAAATCTATACTCATCATGATGAAAATAATCATAACATTTAATTCAACCAAAAATATATTGCACGTGCACACTACGTGCAAAAATAAAAAAAATTTCATTAAATGAAAATCGGGGCATTACAACACTCCCTCCTTAGAATAGTTCCGTCCCCGGAACTACAGCCAAGAGCGAGAAAACAAACACTCACAACAAGAACAAAAAGATACAAAGATACAATCAAGCAAAAAGCTCAGGATAATCCTTCAACATCCTCTCCTCAGACTCCCAAGTAGCCTCTTCAACCAAATGGTTTCTCCAGACTACCTTGACCATCGGTATCGTCTTATTCCTCAAGTCCTTCTCTCGATGATCAACAATCTCGACAGGAGACTCGATGTAGTTCAGATCCAACTGCAAACCTTCCGACACTTCAGGCAAATGATGACTCAGATCTGGAATATAACCTCTCAGCATAGACACATGAAAGACATTGTGCACCTGAGATAACTCTTCCAGTAATTCAAGCCGGTAAGCAGTTTTCCCGATCCTTTTCAATATCTTGTACGGGCCTATAAACCTCGGGGCTAATTTCCCGCCTTTGCCAAATCGAACCACACCTTTACTGGGTGATACTTTCAGAAAGACGAAGTCACCAACCTCAAACTCAAGGTCCCTTCTCCGATTGTCTGCATAGCTTTTCTGCCTGCTCTGAGCTTCTACCAACCTTTTCCTGATCAAATCAATCTTCTCAGAAGTTTGTTGCATAAGCTCAGGACCAAACAACTGACGCTCCCCAACCTCAAACCAACAAACAGGTGTCCTGCACTTCCTGCCATACAAAGCTTCGTACGGTGCCATCCCGATGCTAGTCTGAAAACTGTTGTTGTAGGCAAACTCTACCAAAGGTAAATGCCTTTTCCAACTGTCTCCAAAGTCTAGTATACAACACCGAAGCATATCCTCAAGAATACGGTTGACTCTCTCGGTCTGCCCATCAGTTTGCGGATGAAAAGCAGTGCTGAAATTTGTCTTGGTCCCCAAAGCTGTCTGAAGACTCCTCTAGAAATGCGAAGTAAACCGCGCATCTCGATCAGACACGATAGTTGAAGGAACACCATGAAGCCGGACGATCTCGCCAACATACAACTCAGCTAACTTGTCCATCGAAGCAGTGAGTTTCATCGCCAAAAAGTGAGTGGACTTGGTTAGTCGATCGACTATGACCCAAATCGCATCATTGCCTTTAGGACTCTTAGGCAATCCCGTAATGAAATCCATACTGATGTTATCCCACTTTCATTCCGGAGTAGGTAACGGCTGTAATAGACCTCCGGGTCTCTGATTTTCGGCTTTGACTTGCTGACAAACCTCACACTTCGCCACAAATTCAGCCACATCTCGCTTCAAACCTGACCACCAGAAATATTGTTTGATGTCTTTGTACATCTTAGTACTCCCAGGATGTACCGACAAAAGAGTAGCATGCGCCTCCTGAAGAATACTCTCTTTCAGGTCCGCCTGATTTGAAACACATAGCCTATCTCCAAACCACAGCACTCCATCCCTGATTTGAAATCCAGGCAACCTGCCAGCACCAACCTGCTCCTTCATCTCCAAAATATCAGCATCAACCTCCTGACTTGCAATGATCCTCGCATTCAGTGTAGGCTGAAGCCTCAACTGAGCTAAAGATGCTCCCAATCCTTGCAAGACAACTTCAATACCTGCTCGATCCAATTCCTCAATCAGATTCTTCTGAGTTGTAATCAAACTGGATAAACTGCTCTTGCGACTAAGTGCATCAGCAACAACATTAGCTTTCCCAGGATGATACTTGATCTCAGATCGTATGTCCTCAAGCACTTCCAACCATCTTCGCTGCCTCAAATTCAGATCCTTCTGCTGATATATGTACTTCAAACTCTTGTGGTCCGTGTACATGTTCAACTTCTCACCGTACACGTAGTGTCTCCATTGCTTTAGGGCAAAGATAATTACAGCCAACTCTAGATCATGAGTCGGGTAATTCTTCTCATGCGGTCGTAGTTGCCTAGACCCATAAGCGATTACTCTTCCTTCTTGCATTAAGACACAACCAAGCCCACGATGTGAAGCATCGCTATACACATCATACTCAACACCTGCTCTAGGCAAAGCCAAAATAGGTGCAGTAGTCAGCTTCTCTTTCAACTCCTGAAAGCTTGCCTCACATTGCTCAGTCCACTTGAAGTTCACATTCTTCTTGGTCAGTCCAGTAAGCGGCACGGCTATCTGAGCATAACCTTGAATAAATCTCCTGTAGTATCCAGTCATTCCAAGAAAACTTCTGACTTCCTTCACAGTAGTAGGCCTAGCCCAATCTCTCACTGCCTCTATCTTCTGAGGGTCAGTTGCCACTCCCTCCTTAGAAAGGATGTGACCTAGGAATGCCACTTCAGATTTCCAGAAATCACACTTGGATAACTTAGCATACAACTTCTGCTCTTCCAGCTTCTTCAAAACTGCTACCAGATGCTCGGTGTGCTCCTCTTCAGACTTGGAGTACACGAGGATATCGTCGATAAACACCACGACGAAAGAATCAATGAACGGCCTCAGAACTCTGTTCATCAAATCCATGAAGATTGTGGGTGCATTCGTCACTCCAAATGGCATAACTAAGAATTCGTATTGCCCATGTCGAGTTCTAAATGCAGTTTTGTGCACATCTTCAGCTTTCACTCGAACTTGGTGATATCCTGATCGAAGATCTATTTTGGAGAAAACAGCTACTCCTTGTAGACGATCGAACAAGTCATCAATTCGGGGAATATGATACTTATTCTGAACAGTGACCTTATTCAGCTCCTGGTAATCGATACACATTCTCATCGATCCATCCTTCTTCTTTACCAAATGCACCGGTGCTCCCCAAGGTGACGCACTAGGTTCAATAAAGCCTTTCTCCAACAGTTTCTCAATCTGCCGTTTCACCTCATCCTGTTCTACTGGAGCCATCCTATATGGTGCCTTAGAAATGGGTGCACTTCCCGGTTGAACAGTGATACTGAACTCTACATCACGATGCGGGGGTAACCCAGAAAAATCATCTAAGAACACAATCGGATAGTCCCGAATCAAAGGAATCCCTTGCACTTCCACAGGAGTCTCTTCCTTGCGGATAGCTACCACCAGCTTAGAACACTTCTTCTTCCCTTGGAAAGTGACTTCAGGTCCACCTGGAGCCTTCACTGTTACCGTCTTGGTTTTACACTCGATGCTTGCACTGTACAGTGACATCCAATCAATGCCAATGATAACATCGACTCCCAAGATAGTCAGCTCGATCAGATCAATCCCAAAGATTCGATCTCCAATCACAATCTCGCAATCCGCATAATACCGATCAGTGGTTAGAGTTTTCCCTGATGGAGTAGCTACTGCTAAGATCTTGCCTAGAAAAATCTTTGGTTCAACTCCCAACACTTTAGCAAATTTAGGAGACACAAAAGTATGAGAGGATCAAGTATCGAATAACACAACAGCTTTCATTCCATTAAGATAAAGTTCTCCTGTTACATAATACACACTCATTACGTAACAGTTCACTAAACAGCGGGAAAAAGAAATGACAAAAACCTCTAAACATCAGCCCTTGTACCAGTGATGACATGATCAACCTCATCGGCATCAACTTCCGTCAAGGCAAATACTCGCCCTGATTGGTACGATCTCTTCCCAGTCTGCTGCGTTGGTGCATTGCTATTACCATTCCGTGGCTTGAGACATTGAGATTTGTAATGTCCCGTTTCACCACAGTTGAAGCAAGTTACCGCAGGAGGTCTCACCACATTGTTCCCAGGTCCTCCAACCACACTAATAGCATTCGTCCCTGTCGGTTTGAACCTTTGTGCACATGGTTGCCCCTTGAAACTCCCAGAATTAGCGGGCTTCTTTTCAGACTGCCAGTTGTTCCTCCGGTTCTGAACAACATGGAACTGCTCCATATCTGCTTCCGTCGCTGCTGCTCTCTTGACCAACTTGTCAAATCTCCTGATACCAAGAGGTATCATCCGGGACCTCAAGCTTGGCCTCAATCCATGCTCGGACTTACGAGCCTTCTTAGCTTCATCCATCACTAATTCAGGAGCATACCTAGAGAGCTGAGTAAATTTGGTCTCGTACTCTCTCACTGACATGCTACCTTGCTGTAGTGATAGAAATTCCATAGCCTTCTTCTCTTGGACGTCGGAGGGGAAATAATGACTGCAGAATTCTTCCAAAAATTCCTCCCAGCCAAGAACTATGCCTCCCATGGTCCTCTTCATCGACTGCCACCACACAGCCACGTCCTTCTCAAGTTGCAGAGTCGCCAACTTGACCTTGCTGCCTTCAGGGGTCTCCAGCACTTCAAAGATTGTCTCCACTTGACGAATCCAGTTGTCAGCCGCATCAGGGTCTGACTTTCCTTCGAATACAGGTGGTTTCATTCGTTTGAACGATTCTACTAGTTTAATCGCTTCGGGCACCGGATTCGCAGGCCCCCTTCCTTGGTTTTGGTTCATGGCCACGGCGTTGAGCGTCTGATAGACCCTCGCAAGTTCCGTTTCCAGATTCAGACCTTCACCGTTTCTAGCTCCTCTTCTAGACATATTCTGATGCAAAAGATCCATTAAATTCGAAGTATAAGACATGAATTTTAAATCAACTTGCATTTCATTGAATTCCAAACTTTATACATTCGAATTGAAAAACATTTCTTGACATCAGAATGAAAATAGTAGAAGCTACAACAGTCTAACTCCTACGGTTCCTCTTCGCTTCTCGAAGTTCTCCCCGTAGTTCATCAACTTCATCCTTCAGCACATCGGTCAGATTCTTCCTCTTCTCGAGTTCCCATACCCGATGACTGAGAACAGAAAAGTCGTCCTTTCGCTTTGCTAGCTAAGCCTCCAATAATCCGACTCTCTCTCGCAGTGTCTCTACCTGCCTCTAAAGAGAAGTCACAAGACTATTCGGAACTGGTTCTTCTTCTTCGTCAGAAGAGTCATCAGATGAATCCGGAGGTGGGGTAACCTCTCGGGATTCAGGCCATTCTTCTCCGTCAGAATCTGCTTGCTCTGGGTAGTATTCTTCCTCGGAATCTGCTTGTCCAGGATGGTACTCTTCCTCGATGATATGCCAGTCGTCATCTCCAGCAGGGTCAAAGTGATCAGCCAACTTAGAAATAGAGAGGAAGAAGCATAAGTCATAGAGCAACACAAATGTAAGTCACTTACATTTAAATCTCTAGACTCAAACACACACTCTAATGTCCACTTCTAGGATGTCGTTCCTTATAAATTTGTACAAGTGTGAAGTGTAGCTCTGATACCACTCTGTAACGCCCCGAATCCCAAACACACTGAATTCGAGATGTTCTACAGGATCTTTCCGCTTCATTTAGTACAATTTTACAAGAAATTTGAACTTTTCACTTTACATCAGAGTTTACATGAATACATTACAATTTACATTGCACAGCGGAAGTAAACTTTACAGCAATGAAATAAATGTACAACAACATTGAATAATCTTTAAGCATCTGTTCCTCTTTAATCTTTATCATGCCATTTACCTGCATATAAGACTATGGGTACGTCAGTTTATTCAACCAACGAACATTATACACGGCCATCCTCTCTATACCTGAAATAGTATAACTTATTTTCTATATTTAGCAAACACAAACTTGTCACATATCAAACTAAAGGGACTATCCTATTGATGTCGTGTTGTGATTGTGCACATAGTCCTTGATGCAATTATTTATGTTATATGACACTAATGCGCACTTGTTCGGATTCTATGCATCCCATACTACATAGGTTCGAGGGCAAGCCCTTAATCGTTCTTCATCTTTGTAGGGTTCAATCCCTAGTTGTAATGCCCCGATTTTCATTTAATAAAAATTATTTTATTTTTGCACGTAGTGTGCACGTGCAATATATTTTTGGTTGAATTAAATGTTATGATTATTTTCATCATGATGAGTATAGATTTTTAAATATGTGCTTTTATATGAAGCCTTCTTTCAAATAGATAAAAGCCTTTTCTTTTTAAAAGCCCAAAATGTAATTCATTTATTTTATTTTAAAATAATTATTTTGGCCCATAAACTAAAGCCCATGAGTTAATTTATTTTTAATACAACTTGTCATGTAGAATACAATTTAAAGTTTATTTTTATATAAAATTTAATGTACAATTTTTGGACCTAGTTGCTTGCACGTGCATTGCACGTACACGTGCAAAGTGCACTTTTCCAAGCTAGGCCGGTTGTGCGCTTGGAGGGAAATGAAAATTTGAGTGGGAATCATGGTGTGGTGGTTACTTAATTATGGGTGGTTAGTATAACTCCTTCTTAAATCTAAACCATTTGTTCCTAACTCCTACTTCAATCCTAGCCATCCATTTCCCTAGATTTTTAGTATAAATACCCCCCCCCCCTGGCTAGTTATTCTTGTGCTTATTAATCCCTCCAAACCTATAGTCTAAATTACATTATCTAGTAGTGATTTTGTGAGTTAAAAGATTGAGAGTGTGTGGGATTGTGCTTGCAACATCAAGAAGAAGAGGAGGCCGGCAATCAACTAGGAGCTCTCGGTTTTGGTGCTTGGGAGGCTTGTGTGCGCGTGTTCAAGGAGGAGGAGCACTCTCATTGCAAGGACATTCGTTTAGGAGGTTGCTAATTGTACTTTTCTTCAATAAGGTGGGTAAATTTTCCCTATTTCTAAATAAGAATGCATGCTAGATTTAATTAGAAAAATGATGCATGAAAATGATTAATAAGAGTGCACATTTAATTGAAAAAATGATCTATAATTGATTGAATTGTTGATATGCAAATTGTGTGTGTTTCTACTATTAAAATTCAAGTTGGGTGCAACATGAATATGGTTATGAATTGTGTAAATGAACCTTCGTTAGTAGCATGAAAATTATGTGCAAGATTAGTATATTGACTATGTCGCTTTGGAAATTTTGTTATGACGTTGTAACGAATAAATTAAGATGCAATCATTATGTTTATGAGATGAATAAGGGCAGAAAATTAGTATAGAGATTAATGAAATTTTAATGTCGAAAAAGGAATGTATTAGAGGTAGTATATCAAATTAACCAATTTGTATGGTAGAAATGTGTTATTTATTGGGAAAAATATGTTTAATTATTTGAGAAAATTATTTTTATATACTGGAGTAGAATTCATGATGAAAATGATAAATCTGGAATTTTTACAGTATATTAGTAAGAGCAAATTGAAGTAAGATGTTGATGAACATCGATGTATTCTAAATAACAGAGAATAATTGGTTAAATAAAATTCGATTTGTACTAGTGACAACCCGAGCCCATAGCTCGAGTGGTCGGATCACTCTTAATCGCTACAGTATATATGCGGGCTCTCTGAGGTTGAGGGATCGAATCCCGTTGACACCATTCTTTTTAGTTTCGAACATTTTAAATAGAACAGTGCGGCCGAGAGCACTTAATGCTCTCGCGCCCTCTTCTATGCATGGACAGCACTCGGCCTAGTGGTCTGTGCTTTGGTTGTTTCTCCTAGTGGTCGCTGGTTCGATCCGTGGCCTTCGGCTGTTGTTTATGTTGTGGAAAAATATTTTTTTTGGTAGATCAAAAAATGTGGAAAAAATATATTTATTATTTTAAAAATATGTGGAGTTTATGAAAAATAATTTGAGGATTATTCGTATGAAGTGGAGTATGTTTAAGGAATAAAAGTATAATTTAGAACTATAGTTCTACACTTGCATTTGTATAATGTGGTATTTTACAAAAGATTTAAAATGGAATATTAGAAAAAAAATACGAATAAGATGTGAATTATGTGAAGTGATGTGGATTATTCTCGTTGGAGAATAGTGCGACAAATTATGAAATGTAAACATTCACCTTTGATTGAATAACTAGTGATGTGGTTTTTAATGTGGAAATAATATTGCATGAGTTACATGATGAATAGTTGAATTTAGTGTATAATTATGGACTATTGAATGATTTGGAAATCATGATTGGAAAATAGAAATATTTTGAGTATGACAACTCAACATGTAAACTTATGAGTTGGAAACACTCAACTTTAGAATTTGTGAATGGGAATTGAAACAAAAGAGTAGCTAAGTCTCTCCCGGCATTTGGAAAGAAATAAAATAAAATATGAAAGACCAAGGTTGGTCATGTTGAACAAATGTATAAGTCCGGTTTAGTGGAGATGCTAACTCTAGTGCTTTGGTTCTGTTCATGATTCTATATCATTAGAATTAAGGATTAGTTACATAGTGAAGACGTGATGAAAGTAAGAGAAAACATTGAGTATGAGGGCCATTGGATAGCGGCGAGAGCGTATCCCAGGATGTCCCATGATGAGTCTGGGCGAGGATACTGCTCTAGAGTACCGTCCCGGTGGCGACGCTCGTGGGATGTTTGAAGACTACGGGTGGTGTCATGTCTATGGTAGGAGCTGAATTACCACAGGATGCCTGTATGATGAGTCATGTGTCAGTGCGTTGGGATTCCCTCCAGGGCGCCTAGACATGAGTTCGTAGGTCAGAAAACATCTAGGATACTTACCGTAGTTACAGTAGTAGATTAAGTCATGACGAGGGATTGAACCCTACAAAGATGAAGAACGATTAAGGGCTTGCCCTCGGACCTATGTAGTATGGGATGCATAGAATCCGAACAAGTGCGCATTAGTGTCATGTAACATAAATAATTGCATCAAGGACTAAGTGCACAATCACAACACGACATTAATAGGGTAGTCCCTTTAGTTTGATATGTGAAAAGTTTGTGTCTGCTAAATATGGAAAATAAGTTATACTATTTCCGACATAGAGAGGATGACCGTGTATAATGTTCGTCGGTTGAATAAACTGACGTACCCACAGTCTTATATGCAGGTAAATGGCATGATAAAGATTAAAGAGGAACAGATGCTTAAAGATTATTCAATGTTGTTGTACATTTATTTCATTGTTGTAAAGTTTACTTCCACTGTGCAATGTAAATTGTAATGTATTCATGTAAACTCTGATGTAAAGTGAAAAGTTCAAATTTCCTTGTAAAATTGTACTATATGAAGCGGAAAGATCCTGTAGAACATCTCGAATTCAGTGTATTTGGGATTCGGTGCGTTACACTTACCCTAGTGACTAACTCGAGTCACACATCCCACTCTGGGAGTCAACAACCTCAATAACAGATATCATCCATCCCTAGATAAGAGTCATCAAATCTGATAGTATACACGGGAAAATGTCCTCACAATACCTAGTCAACACCAAGACTAAGCGACCTACGGGATTTATGCCCGAATCTTAAAATGGTCATAACTCTCTCTATACAACTCCGATTGGAGTGTATGAGCCCAATCCGAAAAGGTAACATCCTAGGCTACAACTTCCTAGTTGATCATAAACTCAAATTCAATCATCTTGCTCCCCAAAATAGCCTCTCAAGTCTCAGCCTGCGTGCTTCCTGTACTACTCGTTCATCAGAACGTCACAAACCCAATTTCTATAGAAGGATGTGGGTGTCCTCAACAACTCTTTAGTTGGTCATGAGTCCAAATTATACCAATAAATCACTCTAACACACACATCTCTCACCAATGCACTAAATCACACAATGGGTCTCTCTAAATCAGGGCACTCAGATCCACTCTAGGTCTCTGTCTAGTCTTACAAAAATCACAGTAAATCAACCCTTTTTGGAATTGCCTCAAATAGGTCTTGTTGGAAAGATCTAGATGTCTACTACAAATCTCTAATGAATCAGGTTTTCAAATTGTGCTCTTAATGAGCCTCAAATGTCCAATCTCTACAGGGTATCAAAACTGACTGAAACCAGCACAGTGCATACTCATAAAATCATATTAAATTCCGTACTCATCCAAATGACACAAAATTTATGGTGATAAAACTCCAAGTTAAAACTGCATGTTAAAACTTGGAGTTCTCTCTATTTCAATCAAGCACAGAAAGTCATCATATTCTTCAGTTCAGTTTCAGCTACTGATTAGAGATCAATTTTTCTCAAGCCTATAAATTCATCCAAACATTTTCCTGATATTTGTATAGAATCTAAATGCATGCAGGAATCTAGGGTAAAAGTTTCAGGTCAAGAACATGCTCCAATAAATTAGAAAAATTCTTACAACATCAGTCATTCTGTTAACCAATTGCTGATTTTGCCTTACGACACAATTCTACCATTTGATTTGATTAAAATATCAAATCTCCTCAAAACAATCCGAAATAAATCATCAGCAATATACACATGTATATGAACAATCCCTAAAAATTTTATGGTTAATTCGTTGTAGTTTGCTCTCGAAAAAATCTACAAAATGGCATTCTGAGCCAGTTTTCTAGTTTCAGTTCTGATTTCAACTTTCAAGCTCTTAGATGTTCATCCTAGCACATCCTACCATACATGCATGCAAGAAAAATAATTAAAAGACAATAAATGAAGGTTTAGAGTAACTCCCCACCCTTGGTTTCTGTAGAGGAATGGATCTCCTTGAGCTTTCTCCTTGAAAATCCTTACTTGAGACCTTCTTCTTCACTCTCTTCTTCTTTCTCTCCTATTTCCTCTTGAAGGAGTTCTGAAATTTCCAGAGAAAGGAGGTGGAATGAAGTGGAGAAATGATGGAGAAGGGAGGGGGATATGGCCGGTTTTGAGCTAGGGGGGTAGGCTAGGTTAGTAGGGTGGTTTGGTCAAAACCATGGCTTGAGCCCCTTGTTTTGTGGTTGTTGTGTTGGCTGCCCATCTTAAGTTAAATGGGTTCCTACGAGTGTGAGACGAGAGGTTTATCTAGCGTACGCAATATATATCCACTGTAGTATCATACAGTGTTATATTTGTATAGGTGTCGTACCGAAAACTAGTGTTTATACTAGTATCGGTCCTCCTTGTTCTCGTGCATCTTTTAGAATGCAATCCTCCCATGAACCATCCCGTAATCCTAACCACACACCATGATAGCAAAAATCAAATAAAACCCTACAATTATGTGCACGCATACAGACAATATACATACATACATATATATACAAGCATCATACAATCCGGGGTGTTACAATTTATCTTTTGGACCAATACCTGGACTGTACGCATTGGTATTTTCTTTTATTTTTATTTAATCCGTATTTAATATTTCCCAGCTGGCGTGATTCAAATCTGGGTTGCTCATAATTATGGATTTATTATGAAAAATATATGAGGGGAGAGAGAGAAAGAGAGCAGCCCCATTGACTCATTGGGAAGAGAGAAGATCTTATGCTCAATTTCTTCTCTCCCCATGTCCACATCACTGGCCTCATAATCATTACCCCTCTTCTTATTCCCCACCATCCCCAAAACCACTTCCAAATCCAAAACCACTCCCTCTCCCCTAAACCAACCCCTAAAACTTTCTTCTAACCCATCCCCAAACCCTTATTTCCCCCCAAAAACCATCCCCTAACCCTAGAACCACCAGAAAAATAGGAAAACGATGCATGAAGTGTGGCCTTGGTGGTAATCTGGTGGCTGACTATCGTCGCTTTGGATTCTATTACTTCAATTGTAAGAAATTTGGTCATAAGGTGCGTGATTGTCCATTGTTCAACCACCCTGAAGTCATTTATGTGGAGGTTCCCCACAACTCTGAGATGGCAGCGACCTTACCATCCCTTCATGCGAGCGCCTTCCTGCACCTCATCAACCTCAAATCCTCATTGGCGACGAAAGATGTGGAGTGTTCTCTAAACTTTGAATGGGAAGGAAAAGGTTGGTGGTGGTCGTTGAAGAAGGTAGGCGATGGAGTTTTCCATGTCCAGTTTCCAATATTTGAAAGTGCTAATTAAGCGGTTACCAAAGGTATATTTAGCTTCTCTGGTTTGAATGCTACTTTCTCGCCCTGGTCGATGGACTTTGGTGCTAAACTCCATCCCACACCTAGCTATATTTGGATCAACATGCACATGCTTCCTTTCCATAAGTGGAACCATGCAACTTTGGAAGCCCACCTCAAACCCATTACCAAGTTAGTGGTCATGAGCAACAAGATGAAGAAAGCTGAGAAGAGGGACCAAGCCTTGGTGTAAATCGATGTAGAAGATGTCTCCCGCATTCCAAAAGCCCTATCAACCACTTACACTGTTCCTGGATGATGGAGAAGCAAATTTATGAAATACCGGTGCTCCTACTTGGTAACCCTATCCCTATCAAAGATGTCGAAAATGAAAAAAAAAAACAGCTCTTCACCATTACCTCATCTGATAGTGGTGGCCAAAACTCCTTTTGGAGAAAGAAAGATGGATCTTAGGCTCAATTCGATGGAATAGAGGGGTCGAAGACTATTAATCCAACTCAGGGAGAGCGCAACTCAGCATCCAAACAGCCACCACCATCTGATGCCTCTCCACAGAGGAGTGCAAGTCCAATACCGTCGCTAGCAAACTCTGACGAAGTTGCAAAGAAGTGGGAAATCAGTGAAGGGAAAAAACTGTTATGGAAACATAAAGTATTGCGGCGAATATCTCGGAGAATCCGGATTTTATGGCAGCTCAAAAGTTAGTTCCTACTATAAGGCATGCAAATTTTGGCAGTAAACCAAATTTGGTATGCCAGCTAGAAATGGAGGATTTAGTGCAAGATGAACGGGAGTGAAAGGAAATTCAAATTCTCAGATCTTTGTGGGCCAAATTGTCGGGCTCTTCTGGGCCCAGCCTCAATCTTTAAAGTGCATGCGACAAACCTAGAGATACCTCATCTTCAACTGAGTACACCTCATTCCTTCCAGGTTTCAAAGATGTTGCCATTAAGAGGAAGATGAAGAAGGTTTCTACTATAAAATCTCCATTCCTTAAGCATCTATCTACAACTAGGAGAGCAAAATCATTTTCAAAAAGCAGAGGTACTAGCCAGTCTAGTTCAAACTTTCTTAAGAATTCTTTTGCTAAACTAGATGATGAACATCTCACTGTCATTGCCAAAACACTGGGGGTTGAACCCAAACACCAGCATGCCATTGCAATCATTAGAAACTCTGAGAGAGCAGTTGTTGGCCCAGATAGGCCAACAAAACCTCCTTCTTGAGGTTCTAATAGTTTTCTCACTTTGTTTTTTTTCTGTTTTGTGCTTTCCATTTTTTGAGGTTCTGTTTTGTGCTATTTCTTGTCTCAAATGAAGATCGGTTCATAGAAAGTTACAGAACTTGGCAATCTTGACAAATGCTCTCTTATTAAAGATTGTATCAAGCTGAATTATTTCTCAGTAGTTTGTCTGCAAGAATCTAAACTCTCCAAGCATAGTTAGAGAAAACTCACATCCATAGGGAGGAATATCATCACC
Source organism: Hemerocallis citrina (assembly GCA_017893485.1). NCBI lineage: Eukaryota > Viridiplantae > Streptophyta > Magnoliopsida > Asparagales > Asphodelaceae > Hemerocallis > Hemerocallis citrina. The sequence continues at coordinate 145,536,002 of CM030365.1, forward strand.
AAATGAATCATATTTGATGCAATTGATATCTGTGGAGGTATCATAATCGGTTGGAATGATAATTTATTTTACCTGACATACTCTTCTTTGGAGAACTTCTCTGTATCTGTAGCCAAAGACTCTCTGGAGATGAATGGTTGATTACTTCTGTTTATGCTCCTCATGATAAGGAAGATAAAGAGGTTTGTTGGCATCAAATTATTCAAAGATCATTTCTCAAGCCATGTTTGGTTCTGTGGAAATTTTAATATTACTATGTTAGATGATGAAAAATTGGGAGGGAGAGGCTCCCTTAGATAGATGAATATTTTCAGGGACCTCATCCAATCCCTTCAGCTTATTGACCTACCACTCTCAGGAAGAAAGTTCACTTGGTACAATCTGCACAACAATCTTTCTATGTCTAGGCTTGATAGATTCTTAATTTCCAAAGAATGAGAATTGCACTTCCCTAACTCTGCTCAATTTACCATCCCTATGGTAGCCTCTGATCACTACCCAATTGTCCTCAACACTTTGGCTACAGTGCCAAAGACCTTCTCTTTCAAGTTTGAAAAAGTATGGCTCTCACATCCCAATTTCAAGCCTTCTGTGTGTACATGGTGGAAACAGTTCAGAATTAGAGGATCAGGAGTTGATGCCCTAACTTCTAAGCTCAAGTTGTTAAATAAATGATTGAAGTGTTGGCAGAAAGGTCATCTTGGGAAGATCAAGTCTAAGAAAAGTGACCTTAATAAATTACAATCCCTTGATATCATCAGAGAGCCCATACCTTTTCTCCCTCCTAAGAAAGAAGAATATGATACCCTATCCATGCATACACTGGTCTGGTTCATGCTGGAGGCAAAGATCTAGAGTTACCTGGATTAAGGAAGGGGATGCCAATACTAAGTTCTTCCATTGTACTGCAAATGGTAGAAGAAGAAGAAATTTCATTCACTTTATCCACCATGAAGGGTTTTTTATTATGTCTGACCCTGATGTTATCAGATCCTGCTTTGAAGATCATTTCTTCAATATTTGTGGCCAACAGAGACATTCCAACTTCACTATAAACTGGTCCTCTTTTATATCCCTCTACACCTGACCTCTCTCACCTTGATGCCCCTTTCACATTAGAGGAAATCAAAAAGGCAATTTTAGACATGAGTTCAGATAAAGCACCTGGCCCTGATGGATTTTCAATGAGTTCCTTCCACCATTTTTGGGATACACTCCAATCTATAAAATATCTATAATCTCTTCCAAGACATCTTTAACGGCACTGGCAGTTTAGAGAAATTAAACTATGCAGAAATCATGTTTATTTCTAAATGTGAGGGAGCCAATCAACCTCCTCAGTTTCTCTGAATTTCAAGATCTTCACTAAGGTCCTAGCTAACAGATTGGGCCATTTACTTTCCTCGCTTGTTTCCTCCTCACAAAAGTGCTTTTCTCAAAGGTATATCCACACTTCAGTGTTTCCTTATAGCCCATGAAATGGTCAATCTATGCTCCATAAGAAAATCTGATGTTATCATGCCGAAAATTGATTTCAAAAAGGCCTTTCACTCTGTAAATTGAGATTTTCTAGAAGAATTGTTAGTATCTAGGGGATTTGGAGTTAGATGGTGTGCTTAGATCCATAATATTCTACATACTGTGAAATCCACAATCCTTATAAATGGAGAAAGGGGGAGGATCATTCATTGCAAGAGAGGCCTTAAACAAGATGAGCCCCTATCGCTAATGCTTTTCATCTTAGTAGTCGATGTCCTCGCCAAAATGCTCCACCTAGGAAGGGAAGAAGAAACCTTCTCACCTCCACAGCTTGGAAACCCACTCTCTCAACTCTCAGTACTTTAATTCACAGATGACACCCTTATCTTCTGCAAAGGAAAGAAAGAGGAGATCATCCATCTTAAGATTCTGTTATACATATTTGTAAATACCTCTGGCCTTGATATCAACTTCTGTAATTCCTCCCTAGTATACTTTGGCCCTTACAACCACAAGTTGAACTCCTTCTCTCATATCCGGAACTGTAAACATGATTAACTCCCTCCAAAATATTTGGGCCTTCCACTTTCTAAAAAGAATATTAGCAGGAGATAGTAGCAACCTGTTATCTTGAAGATTGAGAAGAGACTTTCCTCATGAAGAGGTCACAAGCTTCCCAAAGGAGGAAGAGTAATCTTGATTAACTCTGTTTTTTCTACACTGCCCCTCTACTTCTCTTCCTTTTTAAACTTCCAACATGAGTGATTAGAAGAATTGATTAACTTAGAAGCAAATTTTTTTGGACAGGAGAAGATACATACTGTAGTCGAAAGTAAACCTCAACTAGCAGAGAGTTTTAAATCTAAATCTCAAGGAGGCTTGGGTGTGTTAGATCTTAGATGCTCCAACAATTCTCTCCTCTTGAAGTAGTGGTGGAAACTCTGCTAAACCCCTCTACCATGGAAATATCGATGTTAAATTCCCTATATTTTAACCAAGCCTCATCATCCTATTCTTGCCAAACTACTGCATCTGCCTTTTGGAAATGTATCTTCTCACTCAAAGATCACATCTTCAGCAATGTTAAATGGAACCTAGGAGATGGCTCTAGAATTTATTTTGACAACATAAATGGGTTGATAATTCCTCAATTCTTACCTCTCATCCCCTTCTAGCTTCTGCTCCTTGGAATATTCAAGCCTCCCTTTAGCTCCCAAGGTCATTGTGTAACGCCCCGAATCCCAAATACACTGAATTCGAGATGTTCTACAGGATCTTTTCGCTTCTTTTAGTACAATTTTACAAGGAAATTTAAACTCTTCACTTTACATCAGAGTTTACATCAATATTACACTTTTCATTTGCACAGCGGAAGTAAAAATTATAACAATTAAATAATTGTACAACAACATGGTATAATCTTTAAGCATTTGTTCCTCTTTGCTCTTTTTCATGCCATTGATCCTGCATACACACTGTGGGCACGTCAGTTTATTCAACTGACGATAATTATACATGGCCATCCTCTCTATGCCAGGAACAGTATAATGATTCTCATTTCTTAACAGATCACAAACTTGTTCACAATCAAAATAAAGTAAAGGGAAATCTTAATGATGTCGTGTCGTGATTGTGCACTTAATCCTTAATGCAATTACTTAATTTACATGACACTAATGCACACTTGTTCGAATTCTATGCATCCCATACTACATAGGTCCGAGGGCAAGCCTCTTAATCGTTCTTCATCTTTATAGGGTTCAATTCCTCGTTATGACTTAATCTACTACTGTAATTACGGTAAGTATCCTAGATGTTTTCTGACCTACGAACTCATGTCTAGGCGCCCTGGAGGGAATCCCAACGTACTGACACATGACTCATCATGCAGGCATCCTGTGGTAATTCAGCTCCTACTATAGACATGACACCACCCGCAGTCGTCAAACACCCCACGAGCGTCGCCACCGGGACGGTATTCTGGAGCAGTATCCACACCCAGACTCATCATGGGAATTCCTGGGATACGCTCTCGTCGCTATCCAATGGCTCTCATACTCAATGTTTTTATCTTACTTTCATCACGTCTCCACTATATACTAGTCCTTAGTTTTATTAGAATCATGAACAAAATCAAAGCTCTAGAGTTAGCCTCTCCACTAAACCGGACTTATTCATTCATTCAACACGACCAACCTTGGCCTTTCTTTTCAAATTTCATTTCATTTCATTTCCAATGCCGGGGGAGACTTAGCTACTCTTTGGTTTCAATTTCCAATTCACAATTTTCAATTTGAGCATTTTTAACTCATAATTCAATTTTCATTGCCTCAGCATATTTCCTTTATCATGTTCTTAGCTTTCATATTCATGTAATTCTCAAATCAAAACTATGATTCATTTCATGTAAATTCTCAATTCAAAACTATGATTCATTTCATGTAAATTCATGCAATAACAAATAGAGTTTATCAACATCAACCATAAGGTTCACAATCTTCAAAATAAACAGAATAATGTTCTCTGTCATATCAAAACACTCTGGACAGTCGACTTGGAGAAGTCCAGTCGACTTGTCCAGTCAGTTCAAGTTCTTCATAACCATTCGGGCGAGTCGACTGCTGCACATGGCCAGTCGGCTGCTCCGAAACTTTCTATATTCAAAATATCATTCACGTGACAGTCGACTGTCATTAAATCAGTCGTCTATACCGGGTCTTAACTGTACATTTTCATATTCAGCCCAGTCGACTTGCTACTCGCATTAAGTCGACTGAACCGGTTCACATTTCAAATTAAGGGATTATCTTCCCATCTGTTCTTCCATGCACATGCATCCTTATGTCACATTACAATAAATATATATTCATATTCATGCTGCATAAACATGTAATTTCTTAACTGTTCACTAACATCACAACATGGAATTTCACATAACTAATATTTTTCTTTCCTCCAGGAATGTTAAACATGCATTTACAATTGTTCATCACTTTCTTGCAGAGATAAAATATTAATCTCAATTTATTACACTAGGACAACACAACAGAAATACCTCATTTCAAGGAATTACTGGACTATTCATAGTTAATTCAATGCATCGGTCGGCTGTTCATATTAGCAGTCGACTGCACAGACTATTCTCAGTTTTACTAATTATCACTAGTTTCTTTTCTTACGTTCATGCCTCCTCAGTCATGTACAGCATGGAGAATACGAATTTCCTTATATCATTTTAGTCTGTACACATGTACATCATAAAACTTTCTAACAAATCATGAGAAAACATACGCCTCGTACCAGTCGACTTGTCCAAGTGGCAGTCGACTGTACCGGCCCATTCCAGTCTTAGTTAAAGTGTCATTACTACATTATTCAACCACCATCATAAACATACACAAGGCAATCTAATACGTTTGAATTTACTTTTCACAAGCATGGTAACAATCATCATAATCATGACATATTTCTACATTAGAAGTCCTAGAAACACCCACCTTATTGACGAAAATAACCGAAATCCAGAAAAACTCCTTAATGCAATGGGCGACTCCTTGCTCCTTGCTCCTTGCTCCACACCGAAAACCTTCAGAAGTGATGCTCGGCCTCCTCAGAATAGTCACACACAACTCTCTCACAATATACCTCTCTTACAATATGATCTTAGTGTAAAAGAAACAATTGAATGAGAGGGGTATTTATACACCAATTTGGGTGAGATGGAGGGTTAGGATTTAGTAGATAGTTATAGGATCAAGGGTTAGGATGGACTAAGGAGTTGTAAAAACTACCCACACCCTAAATAACTACCCATGACTTAAACCCACTCCCAACCCAATCCGGCCAAGAGAAGTGTGCTCTTGCACGTGTATGCAACATGCACGTGCATGCACAAGTCACCCTAACAAGAACTTGTACACAAATAAAAGTCTTTAAAAAAATGTTACACATTACAAGTTGTAGAAAATAAGAAAAGGGATTAAATTATGGGCTTAAAATAAATGGCCCAAACAATAAAATAAACGAAGTATACTTTGGGCTTTAAAAAGGCTTTTTATTTAATTAAAATAAAGCTTGGTACAAAAAGCACCAATTGAAATATCTTTACTCTTCTTAATGAAAATATTAACCAAAAATATTACACGTGCACACTACGTGCAAAAATAAATAATTTTTTTTTAATTTGAAATTCAGGGTATTACAACACTCCCTCCTTAGAATAGTTCCGTCCCCGGAACTACAGTTCAGAGTGAGAAACAAAAACACAATACAAGAACAAAAGATACAAAGATACAATCAAACAAAAAGCTCAGGATAATCCTTCAACATCCTCTCCTCAGATTCTCAAGTAGCCTCTTCAACCAAATGGTTTCTCCAGACTACCTTGACCATCGGTATCGTCTTATTCCTCAAGACTTTCTCTCGACGACCAACAATCTCGACAGGAGACTCGATGTAATTCAGATCCAACTGCAAACCTTCCGGCACTTCAGGCAAATGATGACTCGGATCTGGAATGTAACCTCTCAGCATAGACACATGAAAGACATTGTGCACCTGAGACAACTCTTCCGGTAATTCAAGCCGGTAAGCAGTTTTACCGATCCTTTTCAATATCTTATACGGACCAATAAACCTTGGGGCTAACTTCCCACCTTTGCCAAAACGAACCACACCTCTACTGGGTGATACCTTCAGAAAGACAAAGTCACCAACCTCAAACTCAAGGTCCCTTCTCTGGTTGTCTGCATAGCTTTTCTGCCTGCTCTGAGCTTCTACCAATCTCTTCCTGATCAGAACAATCTTCTCAGAAGTTTGCTGCACAAGCTCAGGACCAAACAACTGACGCTCCCCAACTTCATACCAACAAACAGGAGTCCTGCACTTCCTGCCATACAAAGCTTCGTACGGCGCCATCCCGATGCTAGCCTGAAAACTGTTGTTATAGGCAAACTCTACCAAAGGTAAATGCCTTTCCCAACTACCTCCAAAGTCTAGTATACAACACCGAAGCATATCCTCAAGAATACGGTTGACTTTCTCGGTCTGCCCATCGGTTTGCGGATGAAAAGCAGTGCTGAACTCTGTCTTGGTACCCAAAGCTGTCTGAAGACTCCTCCAGAAATGCGAAGTAAACCGCGCATCTCGATCAGACACAATAGTTAACGGAACACCATGAAGCCGGACAATCTCGCCAACATACATCTCAGCCAACTTGTCCAACGAAGCAGTGAGTTTCATCGCCAAAAAGTGAGCAGACTTGGTCAGTCGATCGACTATGACCCAGATCGCATCATTGCCTTTAGAACTCTTAGGCAATCCCGTAATGAAATCCACACTGATGTTATCCCACTTCCATTCCAGAATAGGTAACAGCTGTAATAGACCTCCGGATCTCTGATTTTCGGTTTTGACTTGCTGACAAACCTCACACTTCGCAACAAATTCAGCCACATCCCGCTTCAAACCTGACCACCAGAAATGTTGTTTGATGTCTTTGTACATCTTAGTACTCCCAGGATGTACAGACAGAAGAGTAGCATGTGCCTCCTGAAGGATACTCTCTTTCAGGTCCGCCTGATTTGGAACACACAGCTTATCTCTGAACCACAGCACTCCATCCCTGATTTGAAATCCGGGCAACCTGCCAGCACCAACCTGCTCCTTCATCTCCAAGATATCAGCATCCACCTCTTGACTTGCAATGATCCTGGTATTCAAGGTAGGCTGAAGCCTCAACTGAGCTAAAGATGCTCCCAATCCTTACAAGACAACCTCAATACCTGCTCGATCCAACTCCTCAATCAGATGCTTCTAAGTTGTAATCAAACTGGCCAAACTGCTCTTGCGACTAAGTGCATCAGCAACAACATTAGCTTTTCCAGGATGATACTTGATCTCAGGTCGCATGTCCTCGAGCACTTCCAACCATCTCCGTTGCCTCAAATTCAGATCCCTCTGCTGATATATATACTTCAAGCTCTTGTGGTCCGTGTACATGTTCAATTTCTCACCGTACACATAGTGTCTCCATTGCTTCAGGGCAAAGATAATCGTAGCCAACTCCAGATCATGAGTCGGGTAATTCTTCTCATGTGGTCGTAGTTGCCTAGACCCATAAGCGATTAACCTTCCTTCTTGCATTAAGACACAACCAAGCCCACGATGTGAAGCATCACTATAAACGTCATACTGAACACCTGCTCTAGGCAAAGCCAAAATAGGTACAGTAGTCAGCTTCTCTTTCAACTCCTGAAAGCTCGCCTCACATTGCTCAGTCCACTTGAAGCTCACATTCTTCTTGGTTAGTCCAGTAAGCGGCACAGCTATCTGAGCATAACCTTGAATGAACCTCCTGTAGTATCCAGTCATTCCAAGAAAACTTCTGACTTCCTTCACTGTAGTAGGCCTTGCCCAATCTCTCACTGCCTCTATCTTCTGAGGGTCAGTTGCCACTCCCTCCTTAGAAAGGATGTGACCTAGGAATGCCACTTCAGATTTTCAGAAATCACATTTGGATAACTTGGCATACAACTTCTGCTCTTCCAGCTTCTTCAAAACTGCTGCCAGATGCTCGGTGTGCTCCTCTCCTGACTTGGAGTACACGAGAATATCGTCGATAAACACCACGACGAAAGAATCAATGAACGGCCTCAGAACTCTGTTCATCAAATCCATGAAGATTGCGGGTGCATTCGTTACTCCGAATGGCATAACTAAGAATTCGTAATGCCCATGTCGAGTTCTAAATGCAGTTTTGTGCACATCTTCAGCTTTCACTCGAACTTGGTGATATCCTGATCGAAGATCTATTTTGGAGAAAACAGCTGCTCCTTGTAGACGATCGAACAAGTCATCAATTCGAGGAATAGGATACTTATTCTGAATAGTGACCTTATTCAGCTCCCGGTAATCAATACACATTCTCATCGATCCATCCATCTTCTTTACCAAAAGCACTGGTGCTCCCCAAGGTGACGCACTAGGTTGAATAAAGCCTTTCTCCAACAGTTCCTCAATCTGCCGTTTCACCTCATCCTGTTCCACTGGAGCCATCCTATACGGTGCCTTAGAAATGGGTGCACTTCCCGGTTGAACAGTGATGCTGAACTCTACATCACGATGTAGGGGTAGCCCAGAAAAATCTTCCAAGAACACAGTCGGATAGTCCCGAACCACAGGAATCCCTTGCACTTTCACAGGAGTCTCTTCCTTGCGGATAGTTGCCACCAGCTTAGAACATTTCTGCTTCCCTTGGAAAGTGACTTCAGGTCCACCTGGAGCCTTCACTGTTACCGTCTTGGTCTTACACTCGATGCTTGCACTGTACACCGACATCCAATCAATGCCAATGATAACATCGACTCCCAAGATAGTCAGCTCGATCAGGTCAATGCCAAAGATTCGATCTCCGATCACGATCTCACAATCAGCATAATACCGATCAGTGGTCAAAGTTTCCCCTGATGGAGTAGCTACTGCTAAGACCTTGCCTGGAAAAATCTTCGGCTCAACTCCCAACACTTTAGCAAATCTAGGAGACACAAAAGTATGAGAGGATCCAGTATCGAACAACACAACAGCTTTCATTCCATTCACATAAAGTTCGCCTGTTACATAATACACACCATTACATAACAGTTTCACAATATGAGCGGGAAAAGAAATGACAAAACTTCTAGACATCAGCCCTCGTACCAGTGATGACATGATCAACCTCATCAGCATCAGGCAAATACTCGCCCTGGTTGGTACGGTCTCTTCCCAGTCTGCTGCGTCGGTGCATTGCTATTACCATTCCGTGGCTTGAGACATTGGGATTTGTAATGCCCCATCTCCCCACAGTTGTAGCAAGTCACCGCAGGAGGCCTTACCACATTGTTCCCAGGTCCTCCAGCTACACCAATAGCGTTCGCCCCTGTCAGTTTGAACCTTTGTGCAGATGGTTGCCCCTTGAAACTCCCAGAATGTGCGGGCCTCTTCCCAGACTGCTAGTTGTTCCTCCGGTTCTGAACAACATGGAACTGCTCCATATCTGCTTCCGTCGCTGCCGCTCTCTTCACCAACTTATCGAATCTCCTGATACCAAGAGGTATCATCCGGGACCTCAGACTCGGTCTCAGTCCATGCTCGAACTTGCGAGCCTTCTTAGCTTCATCCATCACCAGTTCTGGAGCATACCTAGAGAGCTGAGTAAACTTGGTCTCATACTCCCTCACTGACATGCCGCCTTGCTGTAGCGACAGAAACTCCATAGCCTTCTTCTCTTGAACATCGGAGGGGAAATAGTGACTGCGGAATTCTTCCAGAAATTCCTCCCAGCCAAGCACTATACCTCCCATGGTCCTCTTCATCGACTGCCACCAAACAGCCGCGTCCTTCTCCAATTGCAAAGTCGCCAACTTGACCTTGCTGCCCTCAGGGGTCTCTAACACCTCAAAGATTGTCTCCACTTGACGAATCCAGTCGCCAGCCGCATCTGGGTCTGACTTTCCCTCGAATACAGGTGGTTTCATTCTCTTGAACGATTCCACTAGCTTAATCGCCTCGGGCACTGGATTCACCGGCCCCTTTCTTGGTTCATAGCCACTGCATTGAGCGTCAGGTAGACCCTCGCAAGTTCTGTCTCCAGATCCAAACCTTCCCCATTTCTAGCTCCTCTTCTCGACATATTCTGATGCAAAAGATCCATTAAATTCGAAGTATAAGACAAGAATTTAAAACAACTTGCATTTCATTGAATTCCAAACTTTATACATTCGAATTAAAACATTTCTTAACATCAGAATGAAAGAAAATAGAAGCTACAACAATCTAACTCCTACGGTTCCTCTTCACTTCTCGAAGTTCTCCCAGTAGTTCATCAACCTCATCTTTCAGCACATCGGTCAAATTCTTCCTCTTCTCAAGTTCCCACACACGGTGACTGAGAACTGAAAAGTCGTCCTTCCGCTTCGCCAGCTGAGCTTCCAATAATCCGACTCTCTCTCGCAGTGTTTCCACCTGCCTCTGAAGAGAAGCCACAAGACTGCCCATAACTTGTCCCTCTTCTTCATCAGAAGAAGAATCGTCAGACGAGTCTGGAGGTGGGGTAATCTCTCGAGATTCAGGCCACTCCTCCTCATCAGAATTTGCTTGCCCAGGGTGGTACTCTTCCTCGGGATCAGCCTGTCCAGGTGGTACTCTTCCTCAATGATATGCCAGTCGTCGTCGCCAGCAGGGTCGAAGTGATCAGCCATCTTAGAAAGTAGGGAGGAAGAAGCATAAGTCATAGAGCAACACAAATGTAAGTCACTTACATTTAAATTTCTAGACTCAAACACACACTCTAATGTCCACTTCTAGGGTGTCGTTCCTTATAAAATTGTACAAGTGTGGAAAGCGTAGAAAGTGTGGCTCTAATATCACTCTGTAACGCCCCGAATCCCAAATACACTAAATTCGAGATTTTCTACAGGATCTTTTCGCTTCCTTTAGTACAATTTTACAAGGAAATTTAAACTTTTTACTTTACATCAGAGTTTACATCAATATTATACTTTTTATTTGCTCAGCGGAAGTAAAAATTACAACAATTAAATAAATGTACAACAACATGGTATAATCTTTAAGCATTTGTTCCTCTTTGCTCTTTTTCATGCCATTGATCCTGCATACACACTGTGGGCACGTCAGTTTATTCAACCGACGATAATTATACATGGCCATCCTCTCTATGCCAGGAACAGTATAATGATTCTCATTTCTTAACAGATCACAAACTTATTCACAATCAAAATAAAGTAAAGGGAAATCTTAATGATGTCGTGTCGTGATTGTGCACTTAATCCTTAATGCAATTACTTAATTTACATGACACTAATGCACACTTGTTCGGATTCTATGCATCCCATACTACATAGGTCCAAGGGCAAGCCTCTTAATCGTTCTTCATCTTTATAGGGTTCAATCCCTCGTTATGACTTAATCTACTACTATAATTACGGTAAGTATCCTAGATGTTTTCTGACCTACGAACTCATGTCTAGGCACTCTGGAGGGAATTCCATCGCTGACATGACTCATCATGCAGACATCCTGTGGTAATTCAGCTCTCACCATAGACATGACACCACCCGTAGTCTTCAAACATCCCACGAGCGTTGCCACCGGGACGGTACTCTGGAGCAGCATCCTCACCCAGACTCATCATGGAAATTCCTGGGATACGCTCTCGCCGCTATCCAATGGCTCTCATACTCAATGTTTTTCTCTTACTTTCATCACGTCTTCACTATGTACTAGTCCTTAGTTTTATTAGAATCATGAATAAAATCAAGGCTCTAGAGTTAGCCTCTCCACTAAACCGAACTTATTCATTCATTCAACACGACCAACCTTGGCCTTTCTTTTCAAATTTCATTTCATTTCATTTCCAATGTCGGGGGAGACTTAGCTACTCTTTGGTTTCAATTTCCAATTCACAATTTCCAATTTGAGCATTTTTAACTCATAATTCAATTTTTATTGCCTCAGCATATTTCCTTTATCATGTTCTTAGCTTTCATATTCATGTAATTCTCAAATCAAAACTATGATTCATTTCATGTAAATTCTCAATTCAAAACTATGATTCATTTCATGTAAATTCATGCAATAACAAATAGAGTTTATCAACATCAACCATAAGGTTCACAATCTTCAAAATAAACAGAATAATGTTCTCTGTCATATCAAAACACTCTGGACAGTCGACTTGGAGAAGTCCAGTCGACTTGTCCAGTCAGTTCAAGTTCTTCATAACCATTCGGGAGAGTCGACTGCTGCACATGGCCAGTCAGCTGCTCCGAAACTTTCTATATTCAAAATATCATTTACGTGACAGTCGAGTGTCATTAAATCAGTCGTCTGTACCGGGTCTTAACTGTACATTTTCATAATCAGCCCAGTCGACTTGCTACTCGCATTAAGTCGACTGAACTGGTTCACATTTCAAATTAAGGGATTATCTTCCCATCTGTTCTTCCATGCACATGCATCCTTATGTCACATTACAATAAATATATATTCATATTCATGCTGCATAAACATGTAATTTCTTAACTGTTCACTAACATCACAACATGGAATTTCACATAACTAATATTTTTCTTTCCTCCAGGAATGTTAAACATGCATTTACAATTGTTCATCACTTTCTTGCAGAGATAAAATATTAATCTCAATTTATTACACTAGGACAACACAACAGAAATACCTCATTTCAAGGAATTATTGGACTATTCATAGTTAATTCAATGCATCGGTCGGCTGTTCATATTAGCAGTCGACTGCACAGACTATTCTCAGTTTTACTAATTATCACTAGTTTCTTTTCTTACGTTCATGCCTCCTCAGTCATGTACAGCATGGAGAATACGAATTTCCTTATATCATTTTAGTCTGTACACATGTACATCATAAAACTTTCTAACAAATCATGAGAAAACATACACCTCGTACCAGTCGACTTGTCCAAGTGGCAGTCGACTGTACCGGCCCATTCCAGTCTTAGTTAAAGTGTCATTACTACATTATTCAACCACCATCATAAACATACACAAGGCAATCTAATACGTTTGAATTTACTTTTCACAAGCATGGTAACAATCATCATAATCATGACATATTTCTACATTAGAAGTCCTAGAAACACCCACCTTATTGACGAAAATAACCGAAATCCAGAAAAACTCCTTAATGCAATGGGCGACTCCTTGCTCCTTGCTCCTTGCTCCACACCGAAAACCTTCAGAAGTGATGCTCGGCCTCCTCAGAATAGTCACACACAACTCTCTCACAATATACCTCTCTTACAATATGATCTTAGTGTAAAAGAAACAATTGAATGAGAGAGGTATTTATACACCAATTTGGGTGAGATGGAGGGTTAGGATTTAGTAGATAGTTATAGGATCAAGGGCTAGGATGGACTAGGGAGTTGTAAAAACTACCCACACCCTAAATAACTACCCATGACTTAAACCCACTCCCAACCCAATCCAGCCAAGAGAAGTGTGCTCTTGCACGTGTATGCAACATGCACGTGCATGCACAAGTCACCCTAACAAGAACTTGTACACAAATAAAAGTCTTTAAAAAAAATGTTACACATTACAAGTTGTAGAAAATAAGAAAAGGGATTAAATCATGGGCTTAAAATAAATGGCCCAAACAATAAAATAAATGAAGTATACTTTGGGCTTTAAAAAGGCTTTTTATTTAATTAAAATAAAGCTTGGTACAAAAAGTACCAATTGAAATATCTTTACTCTTATTAATGAAAATATTAACCAAAAATATTATACGTGCACACTATGTGCAAAAATAAATAATTTTTTCTTTAATTTGAAAATCATGGTATTACACATTGGATTAATAGTGTTTGGTATTAGAGATTGAGGCTTCGAAGAATTGTTAGCCAAGATATGCAGAGAGAAAAAGAAGCCTTGCTACTTTCTATATCTGATTTCTCCCCTACTATGAATTGTCCATATACACCTATATGTTTACTTGGCTCATCTGGCTTGTTCTCAGTAAACTCAGCATACAAATTTCTCAATGATGGAGGCACCAGATCCCTGTATCAGATTGCTACATGGAAAAGTTTGGCTCTCCTCAAAGTTAAGCTCTTCATTTGATTGCTAAGATGGAATAAATTCAACTCAAAAGAAGTTTTGCATAAGAAATGTTGAAATGGAGCTCAAACTTGTGTATCCTGCTTGTGCCCTATAGAGTCAAATTTTCACATATTCTTCACCTGCCCCTTAGCCACTCAGACATGGGACTTCTTCACCTCCAAGCTGTAGATCTCATATATGCGTCCCTTCATCATGCTTTCTGTAGTTTGTGTATTTCCCTCTCTCAACACACATGTTAACACACATGGGCACTTGTCACCTTTGTTGTATGCTGGAGTTTGCGGATAGAGAGAAATAGAAGAGTCTTCAATGCTACCTTCTGTTGATTCTGTTATTGCTAAGGCTAAATTTTGGTTTACTTCATGGATCAATGCAGTAGGTACTAGCAAGAAGAAGAATGCGATGATGAGTTCTCTTGAAAGCTCCAATGCACTTGATCTCCTGCTGATTGAAGGAACTGCAACTAACCCTATAGCTATCAGCAACATCTCTGACTGGATCTTCTACTGAGCTCCATGACTTTTGATATTGAAGCTGCTTGTTGAGGGTCTACCCTTATTTGTAATTCTTTTAAATTTGTTGTTCTGTGCTGTGTTGTTTGTATTACATTAGCTGCTTTAAACTTTGTTGATGTTGTGTGGTGAATAAGGTCATTTTTGTTAGGTCTTGGGATCTATTTGGGCTAGGGAGAGCCCATATGAACTCGTAGTTAGGGCAAGTTGAAGTGTACGACAAATGGTCCTCTACCTTCTCTTCACCCTAGCTAGGAGTCTCATCACACTCTTCTTAATCCACCATCCTAGGCCATTCGACCAAATTCACCTTTCTCAGATTGTATATAGGTTATGCTTTAATATATATTTTGAGGTAGACATTATGTCTACCTTTTCATGGTAAAAAAAAATCAGGGTTGCTATGATATTATGTGAAAGTCCTTACAAATAGACCAAACTCTAAAATTCGGTATTCATATTCTAACATATACATTGATTGGGAAAATTACATATATGACCCACTAATAATAGTGACGACTCGTTGAAAGTGCCCAATTAGTCTAGTGGTAGATCTCTTCCTTATATTTATTCACTCCCTTAGTTTGGACTGAACATGATGAGTGTTTTACTAGTCTTGATGAGAGAAAAATGTTTTCTTTTGTTTCTTTGTTTTCAATAAATAGAAATCTAACAAAAAATTAAAAACAAAACAAAAAATAATGTTATTTGCAAGTGTTTTGCAATTTCGAAGATAAACAGGACCCACTACTAACAGTGAGGTCACGTTGAATTAGGTTGATGTGTATCTTTTTGGACCAATATCTGGATTGTACACATATTCCTTACAAATAAACCAAACTCTAAAATTATGGTAAAGGTTGAGTTCAATATTTATATTCTAACGTATACATTGCTCGGGAAAATTACATATATGTCCCACTAATAACAGTGAGGTGTCGTTGAAAGTGCCCAATTTGTCTAGAAGTGCTCAATTTGTCTAGAGGTAGATATTTTCCTTGTATTTTTCTCACCCTTAGTTTGGATTTAACATGATGCGTGTTTTACTAGTTTTCATGAGAGAAAAATATTTTCTTTTTTTTCTTTTTTTTCACTAAACATAAATCTACCGAAAAATTAAAAAAAAAAAACAAAAACAAAAATAATGCCAATTGCAAGTGTTTTGCATTTTCGAAGATAAAGGAGACCCACTACTAAGAATGAGGTCTCGTTGAATTAGGTTGATGTTTATCTTTTTGGACCAATACCTAAATTGTACGTAGCGATATATTTTTTTAATATAATTCGTATTTAATATTGGGTAGTTGGTGAGATTCAAATCTGGGTTGCTCACCATGTGATAGTCCTTACAAATGGATCAAACTCTAAAATTATGGTAAGGGTTGAGGTTCAGTATTTTTATTATAACATATACATTGCTTGGAAAAATTATATATATGATCCACTAATAACAGTGCGGTCTCGTTGAAAGTGCCCAACTAGTCTAGTGTTTGAAAGTGCCCAACTAGTCTAGTGTTGGTCCTGTTGGATCTCTTCCTTATATTTCTTCGCTCCCTTAGTTTGGAATTCGAAAGTTTGTTCTGTATATTTTGGGAAGAAGATGTGTTCTAGGTGTCTTGTGTTTTGGTATTTTCAACAAGAATTTCATCATCATTGTGTGGAAGATCGGAATGGTGAAACTAGGGAATACTATCAAATTCTGTAAAACTATCAAATTCTCTAAAACTATCGTTATCTAATTGTGGAACACAACCAGTGTGAGATGTATTTGTGGATTCTTGTCCACTTAGGCTATGTAAACCTGATGATGTCATTAGTGTATAAATATTAAAAAATTGATATGGGAAAAAGTATATTAAAAATTAACAAGCAACAAATTAACAACTAACAAATATTGAACTATAAAAAAGATACCGCTCTAGAAGATTTGTATGAGTAAATTGAGAATGCTTATTGAATGCTTCTTCACTTCTTCCAAAAATTGCTAGACTAAATTGAGAGAGAGTTGAGACTAAAGAATTATTTCGAATAATTTGAGAGAGTTGAGACTTAAGAGAATTGTTTGGATGTTTTGGTGTGAAGAAAATGATATCAAAGGGATCTCTATTTATAGAATTTCATATTTTTTTGTGTTTAAAAAACTAGCTATTTTTAGCCCTTTATAGCCGCGGGGGGGGAGGGGGGGGGGGGGGGTTATTTCAATAACTATACTTTTTTTACTAAAATACACAGTAAAAAACAAAATTCCCAACAACCGACCCGATCGTTCAGCCCACCGGGCTAGCCCGGCCCGGTCCGGGTCTGGTCCGGGTCGAAACCCAGCGGGCCGGTTTCCTGAGCGATCCGGTTGAGAACCGGGCCACTTTGGGTTTTTTATAACCTGGACCGCCCGATTCGAGCCTGACCCGAACCAGTCCAAGCGGGTTTTGGGACAGACCAGTCCGGTTTTCACCTCTAGTTTAAGCTGTCAATAAGTTCAGAAACTTCGTGACCAATTATTTTCAAATTCAGAATCTTTGGTAATTAGTACTGAGGAACCAACCTCTTCTCCAAATTGTAGCTTCAAAAGAGTACAACAGATCATGGATAGTTTGTCTGGCATCAGAATACCTTCTAAAAGAATGAATAATTTGAGTTGGGTCTTACCAGTAATCTCCACAGAACGTACTTCTATTAAATTGGTGATTCAAGTCCCATAAAATTATTAATCTTTTCTTAATTGCATAAATATACTTGATAGCAGTATGAAAATCTTCACACACCCTAACTTTGTTTTTGACTATAATAGCCCTTCCATGAGGCACACTCAAAATACCAAATGCTACAACAAGCTTTTCATATGAAACTTTAGCATATGAACCTTCTCCTCCTCGTCTATACACAATGAAGAACCATCTCCATACCTAAAATACCAAGTGCATGCAACTGTTATTGTGGAAACCAAAATTGCACATTTCATAAAAATTTATTTAATTTTAAAATTATCTTACCATAATTTATTGTTGAAAATTAAGGGTTAGTCGAATCTAAAATGTGAAATAACCTCATAGTGGTATGTTAAAAATCGAGCGATGTTTTAAATGCTTATGTATAATAATTTACTACACTTTTCTCACTTATTTGGAGCTCAAATAATATCTATAAAGATTCATTAAACAATAACGAGTCAAGGCATATTTCCTTATAAAAAAAACTTTCTCAGCACATAATTGTATCAGATTTAGCAAAGAAAAAGAACTGTATTAGTATTGTAATGAAGGTTGCAGCTAGTACACCAAATTCATGTTGCCAAGAGAAATCTCTGAAAAGAATTACTACACATTTTCTTTTAACTGTTAAATTTCACAAGCACCTAATCTTTTGGCTAATGTTTGGCCATAGAAGGTTCAAAATAAATTTCTTAATTATATATTTAATACCCAGAGGCAGTGCGGTGAGTCTATGGGCTCCCATACTTACAACAGAGTCAGAGAAACCAAAAAACCTGATATTAGGATAACCATTCATAGACTATACAGCAAACTTGGGAAATATTCTCAAGCATCGCAATAAATAATATTTTTTGTATTATTTTTTCAAATCTTGATTACAACCATTTTGTAAAATACTCTTATAAGATCCTCCACATTTAGGTGGTCAAAAGCTATACGGTAAATAAAGCCATACAAAGAAAAATGTGAATCTAAACTATTAAGGAAGGTTGCTTTTTTTCCTTTTTCTTTTTGGAAGAAAAACAATGAAGTAAAAACAATGAAGCAATAATTTACTTAAGCATCTAATGTTTACTCTATCAATCTCTTTCATCTGACCTAGAAGTTATTATTCTGCCCATAACTTTTATTATCTTCGGAACAATATGAAGCTTCTTGGTCGTGATAGGGTTTTTTAACACCGTTGCAACTTCTTTAAAATGAAGGTTGACATTGGCCTTGGCGATGGTAACTCTACTCCTGCTTTGGAGATTCAGATATCTCCTTTCTAGCATCCCTGTTTCATAATAACTGAACCCACATTCATTAGTGCAGTGTATATGGCTATTGTTGTCAATAACCATATACATGCCTCTAATAAGAGGAAATAGAAAATACAAATTAACCACATTCATAAAAATTGAACTAACACAGAAGTATCTAGTTTTCAAAAGGATAAAATGCCAAAGTTTACCATATTTCTTCGAATTGCAAGAATTGCCACCACCTCTTCTCATAGCAAAAGTTCCCTAAAGTATTCTTGGACAATTGAAAATTGATGCATGAGTTCAATTCTGTGAACCTTAGGGTAGTTTAATGCTAGAATTTTTTTAAAAAAAAGACAGTTTCTTTTTCTAAAACTTTATAGTAGTTCTTTGCATTTTATACTCTTCAAAATAAAACTTAGTGTTTTTCCATTTAAGTCATCATATCACGAGTAACATGCAATAATTAAAGATTAGAAGGAAAAATAGGCACCGTCTTCTAAGCAAAAAACTATAAAGACATGCACAAGTTGTACACAACTTAGTCATTGCCAAGTTGTCGAACAATAGAAGATAATTGACACATAAAAATTGTCTCAAAAGAAGAAAAAAGGAAGATGCTAAAAAATCACTTCTAAGATAACAAGTTTCACTTCATGAACCATGTGTTGATTTTCATAAAATATAAGGGTGTAACGTTTACTACCCGAGTCTTTACACACGCCGAGTCCACAAATAATGTTTTCTTTTTATATAACGTCAGTTATTTCAGGAACTCTATGTTGTCTTTTTGCTCCTTAAATTCATGTGCAGAGTAAATTTCAGCCTTCTTGCATAGAGAAATTGACAGGGGATTCAATTGATCAATATAATTTTATCAGTTCATTTACTATATGGATTATCACGTACAGGAGTCTCGAGATATGGAAAGCAAGTTCACCATATGCATACAATTTTAGCATCCTTCTCACCAGTGTAACAAGAGAACATGTATATATGAAGAAAAGTACAAATTAGCAAGAAATATTCTGGATAGATATTCAGGTCTTCAAGATAACTCAGTTTCAGCATGACACAAATAAAGAACAAATAATAAAGTAACTAATTACAATTATTAGATGGGGCGCCTTAGAAATTGGGGGAAGGGGATTAGAAGAAATTCCTGACTTGCAATGATCTTTGCATTCAAAGTAGGCTGAAGCCTCAACTGAGCCAAAGATGCTCCCAATCCTTGCAAGACAACCTCAATGCCTGCTCGATCCAACTCCTCAATCACATGCTTCTGAGTTGTAATCAGACTGGCCAAACTGCTCTTGCGACTAAGTGCATCAGCAACAACATTAGCCTTTCCAGGATGATACTTGATCTCAGGTCGCATATCCTCGAGCACTTCCAACCATCTTCGCTGCCTCAGATTGAGATCCCTCTGCTGATATATATTTTTCAAGCTCTTGTGATCCGTGTACATATTCAACTTCTCACTGTACACGTAGTGCCTCCATTGCTTCAGGACAAAGATAATCGCAGCCAACTCTAGATCATGAGTCGGATAATTCTTCTCATGTGGTCGTAGTTGCCTAGACCCATAAGCGATTACTCTACCTTCTTGCATTAAGACACAGCCAAGCCCACGATGTGAAGCATCGCTATAAACATCATACTCAACACCTGCTCTAGGCAAAGCCAAAATAGGTGTAGTAGTCAGCCTATCTTTCAACTCCTGAAAGCTCGCCTCACATTGCTCAGTCCACTTGAAGCTCACATTCTTCTTGGTCAGTCCAGTAAGCGGTACAGCTATCTGAGCATAACCTTGAATGAATCTCCTGTAGTATCCAGTCATCCCAAAAAAACTTCTAACTTCCTTCACTGTAGTAGGCCTAGCCCAATCTCTCACTGCCTCTATCTTCTGAGGGTCAGTTGCCACTCCCTCCTTAGAAAGGATGTGACCTAGGAATGCCACTTCAGATTTTCAGAAATCACACTTGGATAACTTGGCATACAACTTCTGCTCTTCCAACTTCTGCAACACTGCTGCCAGATGCTCGGTGTGCTCCGCCTCTGACTTGGAGTACACGAGAATATCGTCGATAAACACCACGACGAAAGAATCAATAAACGGCCTCAGAACTCTGTTCATCAAGTCCATGAAGATTGCGGGTGCATTCGTCACTCCGAATGGCATAACTAAGAATTCGTAATGCCCATGCCGAGTTCTAAATGCAGTTTTATGCACATCTTCAGCTTTCACTCGCACTTGGTGATATCCTGATCGAAGATCTATTTTGGAGAATACAGCTGCTCCTTGTAGACGATCGAACAAGTCATCAATTCGAGGAATCGGATACTTATTCTGAACAGTGACCTTATTCAGCTCTCGGTAATCGATACACATCCTCATCGATCCATCCTTCTTCTTTACCAAAAGCACTGGTGCTCCCCAAGGTGACGCACTAGGTTGAATAAAGCCTTTTCCCAATAGTTCCTCAATCTGCCGTTTCACCTCATCCTGTTCCACTGGAGCCATCCTATACGGTGCCTTAGAGATGGGTGCACTTCTCGGTTGAACAGTGATGCTGAACTCTACATCACGATGCGGAGGTAACCCAGGAAAATCTTCCAAGAACACAGTCGGATAGTCCCGAACCACAGGAATCCCTTGCAATTCCACAGGAGTCTCTTCCGTGCGGATAGTTGCCACCAGCTTAGAACACTTCTGCTTCCCTTGGAAAGTGACTTCAGGTCCACCTGGAGCCTTCACTGTTACCGTCTTGGTCTTACACTCGATGCTTGCACTGTACACCGACATCCAATCAATGCCAATGATAACATCGACTCCCAAGATAGTCAGCTCGATCAGATCAATGCCAAAGATTCGATCTCCAATCACTATCTCGCAATCAGCGTAATATCGATCAGTGGTCAAAGTTTTCCCTGATGGAGTAGCTACTGCTAAGATCTTGCCTGGAAAAATCTTCGGTTCAACTCCCAATACTTTAGCAAATCTAGGAGACACAAAAGTATGAGAGGATCCAGTATCGAACAATACAACAGCTTTCATTCCATTAAGATAGAGTTCGCCAGAGATGACCTGATCTGCCTCATCAGCATCAGCTTCCATCAAAGCAAATTCTCGCCCTGACTGGTACGGCCTCTTCCCAGTCTGTTGTATTGGCACATTGTGATTGCCAGCCCGTGGTTGAAGACATTGAGATTTGTAATGTCCCGTCTCACCACAGTTGTAACAGGTGACTGCAGAAGGTCTCCCCACATTGTTTCCAGGTCCTCCAGCTACACTGATAACGTTCGCCCCTGTCGGTTTGAACCTCTGTGCAGATGGTTGCCCCTTGAAACTCCCCGATTGTGCAGGCCTCTTCCCGGACTGCCAGTTGTTCCTCCGGTTCTGAACAACTTGGAACTGCTCCATATCCGCCTCTGTCGCTGCTGCCCTCTTCACCAGCTTGTCAAATCGCCTGATACCAAGGGGTATCATCCGGGATCTCAAGCTCGGCCTCAGACCATGCTCGAATTTGCGAGCCTTCTTTGCCTCATCTATCACCAGTTCTGAAGCATACTTGGAGAGCTGAGTAAACTTAGTCTCATACTCCCTCACTGACATGCTACCTTGCTGAAGTGACAGAAACTCCATTGCCTTCTTCTCCTGGACGTCGGAGGGGAAATAGTGGCTGCGGAATTCTTCCAGAAATTCCTCCCAGCCGAGCAACAAGCCTCCCATAGTCCTCTTCATCGACTGCCACCAAACAGCCGCATCTTTCTCCAACTGCAAAGTCGCCAACTTGACCTTGCTGCCCTCCGGTGTCTCCAATACCTCGAAGATCGTCTCCACTTGCCGAATCCAGTTGTCAGCCGCATCTGGGTCTGACTTTCCCTCGAACACTGGTGGTTTCATTCTCTTGAACGATTCCACTAGCTTAATTGCCTCAGGTACTGGATTCACCGGCCCCCTTCCTTGGTTCACAGCCACTGCATTCAGCGTCTGGTAAACCCTTGCAAGTTCGGTCTCCAGGTCCAAACCTTCACCATTCCTAGCCCCTCTTCTCGACATATTCTGATGCAAAGATCCATTAAATTCGAAGTATAAGACAAGAATTTAAACCAACTTGCATTTCATTGAATTCCAAAGTTTATACATTCGAATTAAAAACATTTTTGACATCAGAAATGAAAGAAAATAGAAGTTACAACAATCTAACTCCTACGGGTCCTCTTCGCTGCTCGAAGTTCTTCCCGCAGTTCATCCACTTCATCTTTCAACACATCCGTCAGGTTCTTTCTCTTCTCAAGTTCCCACACTCAGTGACTGAGAACAGAGAAATCGCCCTTCCGCTGCGCCAGCTGAGCCTCCAAAACTCCAACTCTCTCCTTCAGGATCTCCACTTGCCTCTGAAGAGAAGCCACAGTGCCACTCAGAGCTGGTCCCTCTTCTTCATCGGAAGAAGAATCGTCAGATGAATCTGGAGGTGGGGTAATCTCTCGAGATTCAGGCCACTCCTCATCATCAGAATCTGCTTGCCCAGGGTGATACTCGTCCTCAGAATCAGCCTGTCCAGGATGGTACTCTTCCTCAATGATATGCCAGTCGTCGCCTCCAGCAGGGTCGAAGTGATCAGCCATCTTAGAATAGAGAGGAAGAAGCATAAATCATATAGCAACACAAATGTAAGTCACTTACATTTAAATCTCTAAACTCAAAACACACACTCTAATGTCCACATCTAGGGTGTCGTTCCTTATAAATTTGTACAAGTGTGAAAGCGTAGAAAGCGTGGCTCTGATACCACTCTGTAACGGCCCGAATCCCAAATCACTGAATTCGAGATGTTCTACAGGATCTTTTCACTTTCTTTGAGTACAATTTTACAAGGAAATTCAAACTTTTCTTTTTACATCAGAGTTTACATCATATGTTACATTTACATTTGCACAGCGGAAGCAAAATATACAATATTTACATAAATATACAACAACATGATAAAATCTTTATGCATCCATTCTTCTTTACATGTAATTTATCCTGCATACAAAACTGTGGGTACGTCAGTTTATTCAACCGACGATAATTATACATGGCCATCCTCTCTATGCCAGAAACAGTATAACGAATCTCATTTCTTAACAAATCACAAACTTGTTCAATATAAGCATGTAAATCAAAAGGAAACTCTTAAAGATGTCGTGTCGTGATTGTGCACTTAATCCTTAATGCAATTACTTAATTTTACATGACACTAGTGCGCACTTGTTCGGATTCTATGCATCCCATACTATATAGGTCCGAGGGCAAGCCTCTTAATCGTTCTTCATTTTTATAGGGTTCAATCCCTCGCCATGACTTACTCTACTACTGTAATTACGGTAAGTATCTCAAATATTTTCCGACCTACGGACTCATGTCTAGGCACTCTGGAGGGAATCCCATCGCTGACATGACTCATCATGCAGACATCCTGTGGTAATTCAGCTCTCACCGTAGACATGACACCACCCGTAGTTCTCAAACATCCCACGAGCGTCGCCACTGGGACGGTACTCTGAAGTAGTATCCTCACCCAGACTCATCATGGGAATTCCTGGGATACACTCTCGCCATTACTCAATAGCCCTCATACTCAATGTTTGTCTCTTACTTTCATCACATCTCCACTATGTACTAGTCCTTATTTTAATAGAATCATGAATAAAATCAAAGCTCTAGAGTTAGCCTCTCCCTAAACCAGACTTATCATTTCATTTACACATGACCGACCCTGGTCTTCTTTTCAATTTCATTTCAATTCCATTGCCGGGGGAGACTTAGCTACTCTTTCGTTTCAATTTCAAATTCACAATTTCCAGTTTGAGCAAGTCTATCTCATGAATTCATTATCATTCCCTCGGCATAACATGTTCTTAATTTTCATATTCATGTAATTCTTCATTCAAGCATGACTCATTTCATGTAAGTTTCTCAATTTAGAAACACGATTCCTTTCATATACATTCATGCAGCAGCAAAATAGAGTTTAACAACATCAATCACAACCTTTTCTTTAACAGTAATCAAAATGAAACTTCTGTCATATCAAAACCCACTCTGTACAGTCGACTTGGAAAAGGACCAGTCCACTTGTACAGTCAAATCAAATTCTTCATAAAAAAAACTCGGGAGAGTCGACTGCTGCACTTGGCCAGTCGGTTGTCCCGCAACTTTCCATGTTCACAGTGTTATCCTCTTGACAGTCGACTGTTATCTCATCAGTCGTCTGTCCTGGGGTTTTTAGCAGTTCATTTCTACGTTCAGCTCAGTCGACTTGCTACACGCATTCAGTCGACTGGACAGATCCATACTTCAAATTAAGGGATTATCTACAGTTCTTACGTGCACTTGCATCATGATATCAATTCACAATATATATATTCATGTTTCATAAACACAGCATCTCTTATTGTTCAGTAACATTGCAAACATGCAATTTCAAGTTACTAACTGTTATCTCTTCTTCGAGGGAATATTTTTAAACATGCATTCACACGTATTCATAACTTCCTTACGAAGATGAAGATATAATTCTCGAATCATTACACTAGGTCAACATGATGGGATATCTCATTACATGGAATTTCCAAATAATCATAGTTAAATTACAGCACCAGTCGGCTGAACACAGTGTCAGTCGACTGCTCCGACAGTTCTTAAGTTTGTTAATCATCGCTAGTTCTTTTCATCCATTTACCTTCCCTCCATCATATGTGTCATAGGGAAAATACAAACTTAGTAATTACACCGTTAGGTCTATTTGCAATACATGTTTATCACCACATCATAAAAATAATTGTCTCGTACCAGTCGACTTATCTACACGACAGTCGACTGCACCGACCCAATTCATCTTTGTTTTCCGTGCCATTTCTACACTATTAGTCCTCCATAATTATCAACATAAACATACTCAAGCATTTTTATCACGTACTATCTTACTCCTCAAGAGCACAGTAACAAACATTATAATTACGGCATGTTTTCTACATTAGAAGTCCTGAGAAACACCCACCTTATTTGACGAAGTAATCGAATCCAGCAAAGTCCTCAATGCGGTGCAGCACTTCTTGCTCCTTGCTCCTTGTTCCACACAGAATCCTTCAGATGTACTCCTCGGCCTTCACAGAAAAGCTCCCACACACAACTCTCACAAATACCTCTCTTATAATATTAATCTAGTGTAAAAGAAATAGAGAATAAGAGGGGGTATTTATACTAGAATATAGGTGGAATGGAGGGTTAGGATGCATTAGGGAGTTGGAGGATCAAGGGCTAAGATTGATAAGGGGGGTTATGGAACTACCCACACCTTAAATAACCACCCACAACTCACTCCCACTACTCTACCCCATCCGGCCAAGCTTGTGTGCTTGTGCACGTGTACATAGAATGCACGTGCGCACTCAAAACACCCTACAAAATTTATACATTAAATAAATAAAAAGGATGTAACACATTGCAAGTTGTAGAATAAAAGGGGTTAAATTCATGGGCTTAAAATCAGTTGGGCCAAAAATAAATATTTTGTAGAAGTAAATATGTAAATTAATATTTGGGCTTTAGGATAAAGTAATTTATAAAACAATGCTCTTATTCATCATGAAAGTAAATAATGGCCAACAATGTTACACATGCACACCAATCTAATAGAAAAATAAATAAATAATCTTCATATATATTAGGAAAATCGGGGTATTACATGGATACATAATGTGCCACTACATTTTTGGAAAAGGGAGGCGCTGCAAGAGATAGACGTCGACTTCAGCTCAATTGAAGAGATCGACGAGAAGACTGTTCGTCGCTTCGAAATAGTATCAGCAAGGATTCTTATCAGGAGCGCTGACATCTCATTGATGTCATGTTGTGCCAAAGTCTATTCCTTCGATGAATCATACCTCATTCGATTTGTGCTCGACAAGCGAGCAGAATTAGAGTCAGAGAGGTCGGCCATCACGTCCCCCACTCACCCCACAGCTCTCAGAGACGGCCGCTCGTACGTACAAGTAGTTTCCCCAAATGGAGTCTTGACCATCGATGGGGCTCACGAGGTCGAGCGAGCGCATAGGGAGCTCATCAAAGAGTCGAGAGGAAAGGAGCGGTGCCAGGATCAGGTGGCGGAGGGATCAGTACCAAGGAAGGAATCTCCGATCAAAGTTGGTCGAGAATGAGTGTCGACCAACAGATCCCATGGCCCAGATGCTCAGAATTCAAGTCTATAATCACTTCCAGATTTGGGAAGTTTGGTAGTCACAGAGGCGACCCATCAAAAAGAGGGTCAAAAGAAATCCAAAAATGGAAGCTTACGCATCGAAGTTGGTGGAGTTGGTGGGGAGGTCAGGCGAGAGGAGCACAGAGGGGAGATAGGTTGTACAAGAGCTGAAAAGGGCAAAAGCACCTTGCTTGTCGATATGCAAAACGACATGCAAAGTTGTTCGGCAAAGGAGCAAGAGGAGGTGAACTTGGGACGAAGGAAAAGCTCGGAGACTTACAATTTGGGAAGAAAGAAGGGCATAGGAGGGAGTGAAGACAGTGTCTCAGACCCAAAAGGGTGCAAAGAGAGGTTAGAGGGAGGTACAATGGGGAAGGAGAAAGCTCAGAGTGGAAAGAGCCCAGTAAAAGAAATGGAGGTGTACAGAGCTGAGGGAAACGAAGACTCTTCGTTTGTAATGATAGCCACCTCGATATCGAGTCCCCAGGCCTCGATTACGACTCCCAAAGTAGTAACCGCATGGGCCACCACTCACTTCGAGACACCTGGCAATTGCCTCAGAGGACTAAAGCCAACGACTCTGAGCTACAACTTAACCTATCCTGCTCCAATCACAGCACTACTTCCGAGCTCACAAGCGAAACAAACAAGGCCCATTGTGAATGGGGCCGGGTTAGAAGATACCAAGAGATCGGCTCTACCTCTTATAGAAGAGAAGATTTTTCTTGGGCTCAAAGAGGGGACCCAGTCCGGGGGAGTAAGAGTTATGGGCTCAAATGGTGATTTAGTAGGCACAAATGAGTGTGTTCAAATGTCAACTCTTGTTTCATCTTTGGGGAGTGGGCCAACGAAGGGTCCCAGGTTGCAATTACTGAATACGCAGATAGCGATGAGGACATGGAAGGACGCTTAAATTTAGACGAAGAGTTCTCATTTATGGATGAGGAGTTAGAGGATCTTGAATTTGTTACGGATACACAGAGAGACATCTCACCAGAGATGTGCTTATCCACCTTTCCAGAATCAGTGCCTAGCTATAGTTCTGGAACGTCAAGTAGGGCAATTGGATTCAGGGTACATCGGATGCCTAAGAGGGCTCATGTGGAGTCCCTAGATGACTATCTGGAGATAGCTGTGGCGGCCAAAGCTACAAAGTTTGATGACGGAGGTACGAGAAGTTTTTTAGCTTCTATATTAAATTTCATGTCAAATTCTGATGTTTTTATCCTAGCTCAAACCTGTGGCTTAGAGGTGTGTGACATAGAACGTAATGCTTTACTGCTCAATAAAATCAGGGGTTGGGAAACTGAACGGGCTATGGCTAGCTTTCAGAAAGACCTGGGATCCTGATTTGGGTTGACAGAGGTCTTCGAGGAAGACACCCGTCCCACACCCACGATCAACCTACAAATGGTTCCCCAATGAATATACTATTCTGGAACGTTAGGAGGTTGGGGGGTAGGGGGAAGAGAGATATGGTTAGGGACGTCATTATGAACTCCAAGGCGGAGGTGGTAGGGTTACAGGAGACCAAGCTCGCGCACGAGTTTAAACTCAAAAGAGTAGGGGGCAACCGAATCAAGGAATGGGTACTACGGCCATCCTTAAGAGCTTCGGGGGGGATTGTTATTAGGTTCAACCCGGATATTTTCACTTGTTTCGAGGAATATAGTGGAACGTTCTTCTTGATTATCCGACTGAGGCGACGGTCTGAAAATACGATCACTATCGTTTATGGGCCGAACATGGCTACAGATCAAGATGTTTTTTTTGCAAGAGCTTATCGATATTCGACAATGATGGTCGGGTGCTTGGATCATTGGAGGAGATTTCAACATTACTAGATTTGCTTTCAAGCACAGGGGAAGAGGCTCGAGCGACAGACACAGAGAAGACTTCAATAGGGTGATCACGGAGCTAGAGCTGATCGATATCCCAATCAATGACAGACTACTCAATTGGTCAAACATGCAAGCGTCCCCGATTATGGCCAAATTGGACAGGATACTAATATCGATGGATTGGGAGGCTAAATTCCCGTTGGCAACCGCTAAATCTATTCATAGACCTACGTCGGATCATACCCCGATCCTACTTGATACTGGGGTACAGGGATTTCAAAGACCAAGGAAGTTTAGATTTGAAAAGGCGTGGCTAGAAATCCAGGGATTTCACCACATGGTGATGGAAAACTGGGCGCTCCCAACTACTGGATCGGACGCTGCGACCCGTTGGTGTGAAAAAACCTGTAGATTGCGAAAGAGGCTGCCTAGATGGAATTGATCTAGATTCTCGACTATCTGGCGTACAAAAGATTCATTTTTGGAAGGAATTGATGAGCTAGAGAGATTGGAAGAAACGAGAGTGCTGTCACAAGATGAAAGAAACAGGCTACTAGAGCCCCGAAGAAATATTGCCAATCTTTATAAGCTGGAGGAGATCAAATGACAACAAAGGTCGAGGATTTTGTGGCTCAAAGAGGGAGACGCGAATATGGCCTTCTTCCACTGAGTGGCAAGCGCAAGACGTAGATCCAATCTAGTCCTGTCAATACAAACGGAAATGAGAACATCCCAGGACAAAAATGTGATTTCCAAAACCTTTCACGATTACTACAAGGGCCTCTTTGGGAAGAAGAATGACTTCAGGATCCCACTTAGGGACGATTTCTGGCAAGGCTTCCATAACGAGTTAGCTCATTCGCTGTCCAGATTGGAAGCACATTTTTCGGAAACCGAAGTGGAAAAGGCCATCACTCAAATGGGAGCAGACAAGTCGCTTGGACCAGACGACTTTCCAATAATATTTTCTAAAGTTTTTTGGGAAGAACAAAAAGGAGACATTATGGCATTGATGGATGAATTCTTCCATAACAACCTCAGATTGGGCATGTTCAACTTTGCGGAAGTAGTTCTGATACCTAAACGGGTGAAGTCTATGCGGGTGGGGGATTTTAGACCGATTAGCCTCATAAACTGCTCGGTTAAGATCATCACAAAGGTCCTGGCCATCTGCCTGGGAAGCATAACGGACAGTGTAATTAGCAACACCCAGACTGATTTCATTAAGGGCAGATGTATCCTGGACTGTGTGGCCACCGCAGAACAAGTTATCCACCACTGCCATACGGACCATTCTAAGAATTTCCTCCTCAAACTGGACTTTGAGAAAGTATATGACTCCGTCGACTGGGATTGCTTGTTGGAAGCTCTCAGAGGGAGAGGCTGTAATAACCTAAACTTTCATTTTAATGAAAATATTGATTTTCACGTGTTGTCCACGTGCAAATTTCATATGTATATTATTTATTTATTTTTATGTACAGAATTTCTTTTGGTAGTATGAACAATTATTTTTCCTTTCTTTTGTTTTTATAAAAGCCTATTTCTAAAGCCTAAAACACTAATTTATTTGTTGAGCCCACTTTAATAATTTTTTATTAATTTATTATCTTGGCCCACAAGCCTAAGCCCACTAATTGTGAAGCCCACAAGTTTAATCAATCAACTAAATGGTCACACTTGTCATGTAGACACAAATTGTGAACATTTTGATTAATTAAAAGTGTACAAACTTCAAATAGGGGGTACTAGGAGGCACGTGCATGCACGTAGTGTGCAATGCACACTAGTTTTGGGTCTGGGTATGCATGAAGAAGGTCGGAGAGTGTGTGTGTGCATGGGTGGTTACTTTGTGCATGGGTGGTTGCTACAACTTTCCCTCGTATCCTAGCCATTCATCCTATAACTATCAAATAAATCCTAGCCCTCCAATCTATCCTAAAATTAGTATAAATACCCCCCCCCCCCCCTATCTACTTGTATTCTACACTAAGCAACTTTAAAAGAAGAAATTATATAGGAGATATATAGAGTGTGTGATTGTATGTGTGTACCCATTGGAGGCCGGCCATCATACACCCTTGGAGCTCTCGGTTTTGGGCAAGGAAGCGAGAAAGAGGTTCGTTGCATCGCAATCTAGGAGGAGAAGGCACTCTCTCGCATTCTAGGGGACTCTAGGAGATTTCTTATTGGTTTTTCTTTAAAAATTAAGGTGGGTGTTTCTCATGACTTCTAAAGTAGAAATCATGTTAGGAATAAATTGAAATTGTTATTAAAAAGTAATTAGTTGAGATGAAATACATGTTGCCTATTTAGAGTAGAAATTGATAAACTAGTAAATGTGTGTTATTGTGATGGTTAGATTCATTTAATATAAGTGAAAGTGTATGTTCTCATTGTTTATAATATTAGAATGCATGCTAATTATGCTTTAATTATAATTATGTGAAATCCACTAGTAAGAAGTTAGAATCATGTTTATTGATAAAGTGCTAAAGTAGAATGGTGTGTTAAAGATGAATTGATAGAATAATTTACTAAGAAATGATTGCTAATAGATGTAATGAAATTACCCATTGCTATATATGCCATGTGAAAATTAGAATAATTGGAAAGAATGTATTTTTGGCAAACAAATAATCGAATGCTTCATGTGTAGACTAATCAATAAAAAATAGAGGTTTTATTCACTTATAAAGATGATTTTTGTGCTCTAAAAATATCATGATTGTTAATGAGTAAGAAAACATCATTGTGATGATTTTTGTGTTTGAAAAACTATCTTTAATTTTGGAGAAGTATGTATTAGTTCGGGAATGTCGAAATAGTGTTCATAAAATACAAATTGAGGCTAAATACATGTTTTAAAGAGTTAGAAAATACTTTTAAAAATACTGGTTATTGTTAAATTAAATGTAGTTTTATTCTGGACATTTTCATTTTCAAAAGAGGAGAAAAAGAGACAATTTCGTTTTGAGAAATTTTGAATTGTAGTTTGAACAAAGAATAAGATCAAAACCTATTTTTAATACTTTCTAATCGAATTGGCCACTTAGACGAACTGGTCGGAAGAGGCTTGGGTCGCTACAGGGGTCAGAGGTCTCGGGTTTGATACCCAGAGGGTGTGTTTTATTTTGTTTGTTAAAAACCCCACCAGCCGAAACAGAACACATATGGATTATATCCCCTAGTTATGACGGTTGACAGCTTTGGCGCGTTGGTCTTGTGCGCTGTCTGTTTCGCCGCTGGTCGCTGGTTCGAATCTGGCTGGGGGGATTGGAGTTTAATTTTTTTTTTTTTGGGATATTTGGATTTAATTGAGTTTTTAAATAGAATAAAAATTGGAAAATTAGGGATTAATTATTGAAAAATTATTAGAACTTTATAAGAAATATTTATACAACTTTTGATAAAATGTGAATAAGAGATTGGGGTTTTGCAAGAATGGACTTTCTTTGGAAACTAAATTGTCCTTTTAATAAAAGAAAAATAAATGGGAATTTTTAAGTTATAAAAGATGAATTTTTGGAAGTTGTGACTAGTCTGATTAAATGGATTTATAAAAATGTGTTTGTAGTAAGATTTTTGAAATGCGAATAATGGATTTGTGAAATACTTGAATTGTTGGTGACTATTAATTGAAATTTATTCTTACACATAAGCTACACGTGAAATTGAGTTATTGATCATGATGAGTTATGAATACATGAATGCTATGCTTGTGAAATATGAATTGTGATTAATCATGAAAAGATCTTATGAGTATGACATTGAAATTATGAGTTGAAATTGAGAATTAGGGTATAGCCAAGCCTTATACCGGTAATGAAAGAATTATGAAATGATATTTGAAATGAGATGACCAAGGTTGGGTCATGTGAAGTAAATGAATAAGACCGATATAGTGGGAGTGCTACATTTTAAGAGTTGATTTTTATTCATGATTCAATTAAACTAAGGGCTTAGATACAGAGTGAAGATGTGATGAAAGTAAGAGAAAAACATTGAGTATGAGGGCCATTGGATTGGCGGCGTGAGAGTATTCACAGGATGTCCCATGATGAGTCATGATAGGGCATGGATACTGCTCGTGGGGTGTTTGACGACTGCGGGTGGTATCATGTCTATGGTAGGAGCTGAATTACCACAGGATGCCTGCTTGATGAGTCATGTGACAGTGCGTTGGGATTCCCTCCAGGGTGCCTAGACATGAGTTCGTAGGTCAGAAAACATCTAGGATACTTACCGTAGTTACAGTAGTAGATTAAGTCATGGTGAGGGATTGAACCCTACAAGATGAAGAACGACTAAGGGCTTGCCCTCGGACCTATATAGTATGGGCTGCATAGACTCTGAACAAGTGCGCTTTAGTATCATATAATATAAATTATTGCATTAAGGACTAAGTGCACATTCACAACATGACATCAATAGGATAGTCCCTTTAGCTTTGATTGTGACAAGTTTGTGGTTTGTTAAGAAATGAGAATTGTTATACTGTTTCCGGCATAGAGAGAATGACCGTGTATAATATTTCGTTAGTTGAATGAACTGACGTGCCCACAGTTTTATATGCAGGGTAAAGATGATCGACACAATTGAAGTATGCATGCTACTCAAGATTGATTTAAATGTTGTTCATTGTAATTTATTGTAAAATTGCTTCTGCTGTGATAATATAAAAGTGTAATGTAACTCTGATGAAAGAAAAGTTTTTATTTCCATGTAAAATTGTACGAAAGAAGTGTAAAGATCCTGTGGAACTCGAATTCAGTTGTATTTTGGAATTTGGGGTGTTACAGAGTGGTATCAGAGCATGCTTCTAAGTAGTAAAAATTTATAAGGAACGACACCCTAGAAGTGGACATTAGAGTGTGTGTTGAGTCTAGAGATTTAAATGTAAGTCACTTACCTTTGTGTTGCTCTATGATTTATGCTTCTTCTCCTCTCTATCTTAAGATGGCAGACCACTTCGTCCCAGCTGGAGATGACAATTGGCACATTATTGAGAAAGATTACTATCCCAAGCAAGCGGATTTAGATGAGGAAGATCCCGAAGAAGTGGAAGAGGAATAGCCTGAATCCCGAGAGATCACTCCACCTCTGGATTCATCTGATGATTCTTCTGACGAAGAGGAACTAGTTCCAGGTAATCTCATCGTGTCTCTTCAGAGGCAGGTAGAGACTCTATGGGAGAGAGTCGAACTACTACAGGCTCAGTTGGCGAAGCACAAGAATGATTTTGTAGTTCTCAGTCATCGTGTTTGAGAACTCGAGAAGAGGAAAAACATGACCGATGTACTGAAGGAGGAAGTGGAGGAACTACGGGGAGAGCTTTTTGAAGCCAAGAGGAACCGTAGGAATTAGACCGTTGCATCATCTACTGCTTTCATTTTGATGTCAGAAATGTTTTAAATTCGAATGTATAAAGTTTGAAATTCAATGAAATGGAAAGTTGACTTAAAAGTTCATGTTTATACTTCGAATTTAATTGATCTTTTGCATCAGAATATGGCTGGATGATGAGCTCGAAATAGTGAAGGTCTAGACTTGGAAACGAAGCTAGCGAGGGTCTATCAGACACAATGCCGTTGCCATAAATCAGAATCAGGGAAGGGTGCCTGCAAATCCAGTACCCGAAGCAATCAAATTCGTGAAACCATTTAAATGGATGAAACCATCGGTATTTGAGGGGAAGTCAGACCCTGACAGGGATGACAATTGGATCCGACAGGTAGAGACTATCTTCGAAGTCTTGGAGACCCTGGAGGACAGCAAGGTGAAGTTGGCGACTCTGCAATTTGAAAAGGATGTCGCTGTTTGGTGGCAGTCGATGAAGCAGACGATGGGAGGCTTGGTTCTTGGCTGGGAGGAATTCTTGGAGGAATTCCCCAGTTATTATTTTCCCTCAGACGTCCAGGAGAAGAAGGCTATGGAGTTTCTGTCGCTGCAGCGGGGCGGCATGTTGGTTAGGGAGTATGAGACGAGATTCACTCAGCTCTCAAGGTATGCTCCCAAATTGGTGATGGATGAGGCGAAGAAGGCTCGTAAGTTCGAGCATGGGTTGAGGCCAAGTTTGCGATCTAGGATGATACCCCTCGGTATCAGGAGGTTTGACAAGTTGGTCAAACGAGCGGCAGCCATGGAGGCGAACATGGAGCAGTTCCATGCTGTTCAGAATCGGAGGAACAACTGGAATGCGGGGAAGAGGCTCGCAGTTGCTGGCAATGTCAGGGGATAGCCACCGGGTCAAAGGTTCAAGCCTACGGGTGAGAACGCTGCTCAAGTGGCAGGAAGACCCGGGAATACTTGGGCGAGACCTCCAGTGACTTGTTTCAACTGTGGAGAGACATGCCACTACAAGTCTCATTGCCCCAAATTGCATGAAACCATCCGTAATGGACCACCTTAGCAGACTGGGAAGAAGCCGTACCAGCAGGGGCGAGTATTTGCCTTGACTGAAGCTGAAGCTGATGAGGTGGATCACGTCATCACTGGTACGTGGGAGGATGTTTAGGAGTGTATCTGTTGTTTCTCTTTTTCCCGTTAATTAGTGAACTGTTATATGACGAGTGTATGTTATGTAACAGGAAAACTTATTTTGAATGGAAAGAAAGCTGTTGTTTTGTTCGATACTGGGTCCTCTCATACTTTTTATCACCTAAATTTGCTAAAGTTCTGAGAGTTGAACCGAAGATATTTCCAGGCAAGGTTTTAGCAGTAGCTACTCCGTCAGAGGAGACTCTAACCACTTATCGGTACTATGCTGACTGCAAGATCGTGATTGGAAATTAAATTTTTGGGATTGATCTGATCAAGCTGAATGTTTTGGAATTCGATGTTATCATTGGCATTGATTGGATGTCGGTGTATAGTGCAAGCATCGAGTGCAAGACCAAGACAGTAACATGAAGGCTCCAGGTGGACCTGAAGTCACTTTCCAAGGGAAGAGGAGATGTTCAGATTTGGTTGCTGCTATCAGCCAGAAGAGAGGATTCCTGTAGAGGTGCAGCAGATTCCTGTGGTTCGGGCTTATCCGACTGTGTTCTTGGAAGATTTGCCTAGGTTACCCCCGCATCGTGATGTGGAGTTCAGCATCACTATTCAGCCAGAGAGTGCACCTATTTCTAAGACATCGTACAGGATGGCGCCTGTGGAGCAGGATGAGATTAAATGGAAAATTGAGGAACTGTTGGAGAAATGCTTTATTCAACCGAGGGCATCACCTTGGGAAGCGTCAGTGCTTTTGGTAAAGAAGAAGGATGGTTCGATGAGAATGTGCATCGATTACCGAGAGCTGAATAAGGTCACTGTTCAGAATAAGTATCATATTCCACGAATTGATGACTTGTTCGATCGTCTACAAGGAGCAGCTATTTTCTCCAAAATAGATCTTCGATCAGGATACCATCAAGTTCGAGTAAAAGCTGAAGACGTGCATAAGACTGCATTCAGAACTCGACACGGGCATTACAAATTCTTAGTTATGGCGTTTGGAGTGATGAATGCGCCTGCAATCTTCATGGACATGATGAACAGAGTTCTGAGGCCATTCATTAATTCTTTCGTCGTGGTATTTATCGACGATATTCTTGTGTACTCCAAGTCAGAGGAGGAGCACACGGAGAATCTGGCAACAGTTTTGAGGAAGCTTCAGGAGCATGAGTTGTATGCCAAGTTGTCCAACTGCGATTTCTGGAAATCTGAAGTGGCATTCCTAGGTCACATCCTTTCTAAGAAGGGAGTGGCAACTGATCCTCAGAAGATAGAGGTAGTGAGAGATTGGGCAAGGCCTACTTTAGTGAAGGAAATCAGGAGTTTCCTTGGGCTAACTGGATATTACAGGAGATTCATCCAGGGCTACGCTCAGATAGCTGTGCCGCTCACTGGTCTGACCAAGAAGAATGTGAACTTCAAGTGGACCGAACAGTGCGAGGCAAGTTTTCAGGAGTTGAAAGAGAGGCTGACTACTGCACCCATTTTGGCTTTGCCTAGAGCAGGTGTTGAATATGATGTCTACAGCGATGCTTCACATCGAAGGCTTGGTTGTGTCCTAATGCAAGAAGGGAAAGTAATCGCTTATGGGTCTAGGCAACTAAGACCGCATGAGAAGAATTATCCGACGCATGATATGGAGTTGGCTGCGATTATCTTTGCCTTAAAGCAATGGAGACACTATGTGTATGGTGAAAAGCTGAACATGTACACAGACCATAAAATCTTGAAGTACATCTATCAGCAGAAGGACCTGAACATGAGGCAAAGGAGATGGCTGGAGGTACTTGAGGACATTCGTCCGGAGATTAAGTATCATTCTGGGAAGGCTAATGTTGTTGCTGATGCACTTAGCAGCAAGAGCAGTCTGGCGAGTTTGATTACAACTCAAAGGCAGCTGGCAGAGGAGTTGGATCGGGCTGGTATTGAAGTTATTCTGCAAGGCTTGGGATCATCTTTAGCTCAGTTGAGGCTTCAACCGACGCTGAATGAAAGGATTATTGCAAGTTAGAAGGAAGATGCAGAGATTCAGAAGATGAAGGAGCAGGTTGGTGTTGGCAAGTTGCCCGGATTTCAAATCAGGGATGAAGTGCTGTGGTTTGGAGAGAGGCTGTGTGTTCCGGATCAATCGCACTTGAAAGAAAGTATTCTTCAGGAGGCACATACTACTCTTTTTTCAGTACATCCTGGGAGTACCAAGATGTATAAGGACATTAAACAGCATTTCTGGTGGTCAGGTTTGAAGCGGGATGTGGCTAAATTTGTGTCGAGGTGTGAGATTTGTCAACAAGTCAAAGCCGAGAATCAGAAACCCATAGGTCTATTGCAATCGTTACCTATTCCGGAATGGAAGTGGGATAACAT
This sequence comes from Hemerocallis citrina, assembly GCA_017893485.1. NCBI lineage: Eukaryota > Viridiplantae > Streptophyta > Magnoliopsida > Asparagales > Asphodelaceae > Hemerocallis > Hemerocallis citrina. The sequence goes on from CM030365.1 coordinate 145,573,556, forward strand.
CAGTATGGATTTCATCACGGGTTTGCCTAAGAGTTCTAAAGGCAATGATGCTATTTGGGTCATAGTCGATCGACTAACCAAGTCCGCTACTTCTTGGCGATGAAACTCACTGGTTCGATGGACAAGTTGGCTGAGATGTATTGTGGTGAGATCGTCAGGCTTCATGGTATTCCATTGACCATTGTGTCTGATCGATATGCGCGGTTTACTTTGCATTTTTGGAGGAGTTTTCAGACCGCTTTGGATACCAAGACAGATTTCAGTATTGCTTTTCATCCCCAGACCGATGGGCAGACCGAGAGAGTCAACCGTATTCTTGAGGACATGCTTCGGTGCTGTATACTAGACTTTGGAGGCAGTTGGGAAAGGCACTTACCTTTGGTGGAGTTTGCCTACAACAACAGTTTTCAGACTAGCATTGGGATAGCACCGTACGAAGCTCTGTATGGCAGGAAGTGCAGGACGCCTGTCTGTTGGTTTGAAGTTGGGGAGCGTCAGATGTTTGGGCCTGAGATTGTGTATCAGACCTCTGAAATGATTGATCTGATCAGGAAGAGGTTGGTGGATGCTCAGAGTAGGCAGAAGAGCTATGTAGACAACCGGAGGAGGGACCTTGAGTTTGAGGTTGGTGACTTTGTCTTTCTGAAGGTATCGCCCAGCAAAGCTGTGATCCATTTTGGCAAGGGTGGAAAGTTAGCCCCGAGGTTCATAGGCCCGTATAAGATATTGAAAAGGATCGGAAAAACTGCTTACCGGCTTGAGTTACCTGAAGAGTTGTCTCAGGTGCACAGTATTTTTCATGTGTTTATGCTGAGAGGTTACATTCCAGATCCAAGTCATCATTTACCTGAAGTGCCAGAGGGTTTGCAGTTGGATCTGAGTTACATTGAGCTTCCAGTTGAGATTGTTGATCGTCGAGAGAAAGTCTTGAGGAATAAGACGATACCGATGGTCAAGGTAGTCTGGAGAAACCAGTTGGTTGAAGAGGCTACTTGGGAATCTGAGAAGAGGATGATGAAGGATCATCCTGAGCTCTTTGTTTGATTGTATTTTCTTCTTGTGTTTTGTTTTCTCACTCTTCAATTGTAGTTCCGGGGACGGAACTATTCTAAGGAGGGAGTGTTGTAATACCCTAAACTTTCATTTTAATGAAAATATTGATTTTCACGTGTTGTGCACGTGCAAATTTCATATGTATATTATTTATTTATTTTTATATACAAAATTTCTTTTGGTAGTATGAACAATTATTTTTCCTTTCCTTTATTTTTATAAAAGCATATTTCTAATGCCTAAAACACTATTTTATTTGTTGTGCCCACTTTAATAATTCTTTATTAATTTATTATCTTGGCCCACAAGCCTAAGCCCACTAATTGTGAAGCCCACAAGTTTAATCAATCAACTAAATGGTCACAATTGTCATGTAGATAAAAAATGTAAACATTTTGATTAATTAAAAGTGGATAAACTTCAAATAGGGGGTACTAGGAGGCACGCGCATGCACGTAGTGTGCAATGCACACTAGTTTGGGGCCGGGTATGCATGGAGAAGGTGGGAGAGTGTGTGTGTGTGTATGGGTGGTTACTTTGTGCATGGGTGGTTGCTACAACTTCCCCTCCTATCCTAGCCATTCATCCTATAACTATCCAATAAATCCTAGCCCTCTAATCTATCCTAAAATTAGTATAAATACCCCCCTTTATCTACTTGTATTCTACACTAAGAAACTTTAAAAGAAGAAATTATATAGGAGATATATAGTGTGTGTGAGTGTATGTGTGTACCCATTGGAGGCCGGCCATCATACACCCTTGGAGCTCTCGGTTTTGGGCAAGGAAGCAAGAAGGAGGTTCATTGCATCGCAATCTAGGAGGAGAAGGCACTCTCTCGCATTCTAGGGGACTCTAGGAGATTTCTTATTGGTTTTTCTTCAAAAAGGTGGGTGTTTCTCATGACTTCTAAAGTAGAAATCATGTTAGGAATAAATTGAAATTGTTATTAAAAAGTAATTAGTTGAGATGAAATACATGTTGCCTATTTAGAGTAGAAATTGGTAAACTAGTAAATGTGTGTTATTGTGATGGTTAGATTCATTTAATATAAGTGAAAGTGTATGTTCTCATTGTTTATAACAGTAGAATGCATGCTAATTATGCTTTAATTATAATTATGTGAAATCCACTAGTAAGAAGTCAGAATCATGTTTATTGATTAAAGTGCTAAAGTAGAATGGTGTGTTAAAGATGAATTGATAGAATAATTTACTAAGAAATGATTGCTAATAGATGTAATGAAATTTCCCATTGCTATATATGCCATGTGAAAATTAGAATAAATGGAAAGAATGTATTTTTGGCAAACAAATAATTGTATGCTTCATGTGTAGACTAATCAATAAAAAATAGAGGTTTTATTCACTTATAAAGATGATTTTTGTGCTCTAAAAATATCATGATTGTTAATGAGTAAGAAAACATCATTGTGATGATTTTTGTGTGTGAAAAACTATCTTTAATTTTGGAGAAGTATGTATTATTTTGCGAATGTCGAAATAGTGTTCATAAAATACAAATTGAGGCTAAATACATGTTTTAAAGAGTTAGAAAATACTTTTAAAAATACTGGTTATTGTTAAATTAAATGCAGTTTTATTCTGGACATTTTCATTTTCAAAAGAGGAGAAAAAGAGACAATTTCGTTTTGAGAAATTTTGAATTGTAGTTTGAACAGAGAATAAGATCAAAACCTATTTTTAGTACTTTCTAATCGAATTGGCCACTTAGACGAACTGGTCGGAAAAGGCTTGGGTCGCTACAGGGGTCGGAGGTCTCGGGTTTGATACCCAGAGGCTGTGTTTTATTTTGTTTGTTAAAAACCCAACGAGCCGAAATAGAACACATAGGGATTATAACCCCTAGTTATGACGGTTGACAGCTTTGGCGCGTTGGTCTTGTGCGCTGTTTGTTTCGCCGCTGGTCGCTGGTTCGAATCAGGTTGGGGGGATTAGAGTTTAAAATATGTTTTTTTTTTTGGGATTTTTGGGATTAATTGAGTTTTTAAATAGAATAAAAATTGGAAAATTAGGGATTAATTACTGAAAAATTATTAGAACTTTATAAGAAATATTTATACAACTTTTGATAAAGTATGAATAAGAGATTGGGGTTTTGCAAGAAAGGGCTTTCTTTGGAAACTAAATTGTCCTTTTAATAAAAGAAAAATAAATGGGAATTTTTGAGTTATAAAAGATGAATTTTTGGAAGTTGTGACTAGTGTGATTAAATGGATTTATCAAAATGTGTTTGTAGTAAGATTTTTGAAATGCGAATAATGAATTTGTGAAATACATGAATTGTTGGTGATTATTAATTGAAATTTATTCTTACACATAAGCTACACGTGAAACTGAGTTATTGATCATGATGAGTTATGAATACATGAATGCTATGCTTGTGAAATATGAGTTGTGATTAATCATGAAAAGATTTTATGAGTATGACATTGAAATTATGAGTTGAAATTGAGAATTAGGGTATAGCCAAGCCTTATACCGGCAATGAAAGAATTGTGAAATGATATTTGAAATGAGAAGACCAAGGTTGGGCCATGTGAAGTAAATGAATAAGACCAGTATAGTGGGAGTGCTACATTCTAAGAGTTGATTTTTATTCATGATTCAATTAAACTAAGGGCTTAGATACAGAGTGAAGATGTGATGAAAGTAAGAGAAAAACATTGAGTATAAGGGCCATTGGATTGGCGGCGTGAGAGTATTCACAGGATGTCCTATGATGAGTCATGATAGGGCATGGATGCTGCTCCAGAGTACCGTCCCGGTGGCGACGCTCGTGGGGTGTTTGACGATTGCGGGTGGTGTCATGTCTGTGGTAGGAGATGAATTACCACAGGATGCATGCTTGATGAGTCATGTGACAGTGCATTGGGATTCCCTCCAGGGCGCCTAGACATGAGTTCGTTGGTCAGAAAACATCTAGGATACTGACCGTAGTTACAGTAGTATATTAAGTCATGGCGAGGGATTGAACCCTACAAGATGAAGAACGGCTACGGGCTTGCCTTCGGACCTATGTAGTATGGGTTGCATAGACTCTGAACAAGTGCGCATTAGTGTCATATAATATAAATAATTGCATTAAGGACTAAGTGCACATTCACAACACGACATCAGTAGTCCCTTTAGCTTTGATTGTGACAAGTTTGTGGTTTGTTAAGAAATGAGAATTGTTATACTGTTTCCGGCATAGAGAGGATGGCCGTGTATAATATTTCGTCTGTTGAATGAACTGTCGCGCCCACAGTTTTATATGTAGGGTAAAGATGATTGACACAATTGAAGTATGCATGCTGCTTAAGATTGATTTAAATGTTGTTCATAGTAATTTATTGTAAAATTGCTTCCGCTGTGATAATGTAAAAGTGTAATGTAACTCTGATGAAGGAAAAGTTTTTATTTCCTTGTAAAATTGTACGAAAGAAGTGTAAAGATCCTGTGGAACTCAAATTCAGTTGTATTTTGAAATTCGGGGTGTTACAGTGGCTTCGAGGTTAAATGGATTAGGTGGATCAAACAATGTTTATACACTAGCAAAACAACAATCTCGGTTAATGGGCGGCCGGGTCTACCGTTTTCTTGCAAGAAGGGGCTTTGGCAGGGGATCTGCTGTCACCTCTTCAATTCACTATCGTAGCGGATGTTCTGAGGGGCATGCTAGATAACTGTCGGAGAAAACGTTGGATAAAGCCCGTGGCTAACAGCACCTCTAACCAAGGATGCACGATTCTTCAGTATGCTGATGACATCCTACTCTTTGGTAACGGGAACTGGTCACAAATAGTCTGCTTTAAAGGGGCCCTCTACTATTTTGAAGTCTGGTTATGTCTCAGGATTAATTTTCACAAGAGTGCTTTGATTCCAATTGTACTTTCCGATGTAGAAGCACAGGACCATGCTACTATACTAAACTGTATGATAGACGAGTTTCCAATCAAATATTTAGGGCTCCCGCTCAGACCAGAGAAGTTTACTAAGACGGACTGGCTACCTATCATAGACAGGGTGGAGGACAGATTGTCTGGATAGAAAGGAAAATTGCTTTCCCTCGGGGGCAGGGTGGTACTTATCAACTCGGTGTTGTCTAATCTGCCCATTTACTACATGTCGTTTTTTGAGCTGCCTAAATGGGTAATCCAAAGGATTGACCGAATCCGAAAGCGATTTCTCTAGAAAGGGGCGGACTCGAATAGGAGGGGATACCACCTGATCAAGTGGGGTATTGCATGCATGAAGAAGAAACATGGAGGGCTAGGCATCATCGACTTAAGAGATATGAACCTTGCCCTACTGGGAAAATGGTGGTGGAAGGTCTTCCACCACAGCGGGGAAGGATGGCAGGACTTCATTCAACCATACATTCGGGGGAAAGGTACGAGAAGTTTAGGCTTCCGGGTAGGGTCTAGAGTTTCTCGCTTCTGAAAAGGGATTACCAAAGCAAGCGGGCCTTTCAACTCTGCAGTTACATCAACTATTGGTAATGGACGGTCCACCAGATTCTGGTGGGACAAATGGTGTGGTGTCCATACCCTTAAGGAGACTTTCCCAGATTTGTATGAGAAAATGACTCGCCCGAATGTATCTGTGGCCGAAACATGGAAGAGGGGCAATTGGAAACCGTCTTTTCGAGGACCTCTTAGCCCAGGGTTACATCAGCGACTGAATGAACTGCAAACACACATTACACGGAACGGGGCGATGTGTGCTCAAGGCCTAGACCAGATGCGTTGGGGACTAGAGACCAAAGGAGCTTTCATTGTTAGGTTTTTGTATCATCTCATTCACTATCGGGGATGTAGACCTAGTTGGGCACAGGTATTATGGAAAGCCAAAACACCCTTTAAAGTCAGGGTCTTCCTCTGGTTAGTGCTCAATAATGCAATCCTCACCAGAGAGAACCTTGCCAAAAGACAACTCCAGATAGCGACCAACTGTGGATTCTGTAACATACATACGGAGAATCTGAATCACCTTTTCATTCACTGCCAAAGGAGTAAGGCAACTATGGTAGAGGTATTACGGGCCTTAGGGACATGTGACTACCCCAGCGAATATAAGGACTTGTGGGTTGGCCCCAAATTTACCTCGGTTCGCCACGAAATGAAGGATGCTTGGTACATAGCCATTGCGGCAACTACTTGGATGTTATGGCTAGACAAAAATACTTTCTATTTTTGTGCTTCATGTAATAGTATTTCTGGTAACCTTACTCATATCGTGCATCTTATTTTCTTTTGGGCCACAACTGCTGCCACAGGAGTAAGAAGGAGGATTGCTAGAGTCTTCCAAGTGGAGGAATTTGATGATGAGGAGGTCGAGTTTGGACCGACACTGGACTGAGGGGTAGGCGCCCTTCATACTCACATGGAACATGATACAATTGGATATCCACAGTCTGCTGCTACCTCTACTTTGTATTTTGTTTCGATCTATTGTACCTTTGGTTGTACTTTTGTATGTGTGGTTAGACCCACCCTCGAGGGTTGTGTTGGGGGGTTATGTTTTATTTTCTGCACTTTACTTTTGTATTTTCCCCGGTACGCCGGGGTTGTTTTATTAATTTCTTATTAATGAAACAGGGTGGCGTTATTCCACCTTTAACCTCAAAAAAAAAAACTGTTAAGAAAACTCTAATTAATTTAGTCATGTGTTGTGAAAATGAGACAAATTGCAAATAGTATGAATGCTTGTTAAAGAGAATGTTAATTGATGCAAGTTATGACTGTTATCTTAGAAATTACCATGCTACCAAGATTTATATGTTGATATGTGCTAAATTAAGAAATGGTGCTTGTATGTTTAGTTAATTAAAATGAGAACAATGAAAATGTGAATTGCTTAATTGACTTGATATTGGCATGAAAAGGAGATTTTGCTGTTGAAATGATGGTAAAATGAAAATAAAAATAATAAAAGTGATCTAGGGAAAATTGTAAGTGCAAAATTGTAGAGAAACTATACTTGTTTTCTAAAATACGAAATTGTAGAGAAAATTTAAGTATAGAGTAAAATTATGATTTTTGTGTCAAAAATCAAGTTTTATTTTTCTGAAATATTGTGATTATATAGAAACTAAAATCTGGAGTTTTTGGAATTAAATTGGAGAAGGAGAAGATTTAAAAAAAGATTTAAAAATACTTAATTTTATAAAAATTCAAAAAAACAGAGACCTGAATTATAAACCCTAAAACCCAAACCATATGAGGTTAGTCACTTGGACTTATTGGTCATCGGGTGCACTTGGGTGTGCTTTACTGTAGTTGTGGGTTGGTTACTGGTCTCGGGTTCGAAACTGGGGTTTGGCCCTTTTTATTTTCATTTTTAAAAATAATCCGAAACCCGAGAGTTAATTCATATGAATTAAAACCCCTCTTCACATCGCATTGGTGCCTTGGCCTTTCTGGCTTTCGGTGGCAGCACAGTGTGGTCAATGTTGCTGGCGGGTGTTGCTTTAGGGTTGCGGGTTCGGTTCTTGAGTTTGGCACTTTAAACAGTTTTTGAGTTTTTGACTTTTAAATTTGATTTTGGACTTGTAAAAATCCGAAAATAATATATGACAATTATTCTAAAAATATATGGACTTCATGAAAAATATTTATATAGTATTTTTACTTAAATTAAAGAGATTGAGAAGTAAAAATTGAGTAGAATGCTATAAAATTGACATTTGCATAAGTAAAAAATGTGATTTATTCCATGAGAAAAATTCTACCTAATTTATAAAGGGGATCTTGTATGAGAAAAATTAAAGAGTGTTTATTTATGAAATTTAACTCAATAATTTGTGCAAGTCGTGCATTTGAAAGTTAAATGAAAAATGATTGTGATTTTTGAAGGAAAGAAATAATAGTACGAGAATTATGGATGTATTGAGATTAATCTTGAATGACAATTATTCTAAAAATATATGGACTTCATGAAAAATATTTATACAGTATTTTGACTTAAATTAAAGAGATTGAGAAGTAAAAGTTGAGTAGAATGCTATAAAATTGACATTTGCATAAGTAAAAAATGTGATTTATTCCATGAGAAAAATTCTACCTAATTTATAAAGGGGATCTTGTATGAGAAAAATTAAAGAGTGTTTATTTATGAAATTTTACTCAATAATTTGTGCAAGTCATGCATTTGAAAGTTAAATGAAAAAATGATTGTGATTTTTGAAGGAAGGAAATAATAGTACGAGAATTATGGATGTATTGAGATTAATCATGAATGTGAAAGATATAAATCGAAGTTGAACTTTATGTATGAGATTGATTCATAGAAATGAAATGAAAATCATGTTGAATTATGAAAAGACTTTATGAGTATGAAAACTCAATTTTGTGATTATGAAGTGAAATTGAGAACTAGAGTGTAGCTAAGCCTCATACCGGCGTCGAAAGAATTTGTTGAGATAAGATTTGAAATGAAAAGACCAAAATTTTGGTCATGTTATATAAATGGTTAAGACCAGTATAGTGGGAGTGCTAACTCTGGAGGATTGATTTTATTCATGATTCAAATAAATTAAGGACTAGACACATAGTGGAGATATGATGAAAGTAAGAGAAAAACATGAGTATGAGGGCCATTGGATTGTCGGCGTGAGGTATTCACAGGATGTCCCATGATGCGTCATGAATAGGGCATAGATATTACTCCAGAGTACCATCCAGGTGGCAATGCTTGTGGGGTGGTCTAGTGACTATGGGTGGTGCCATGTCTATGGTAGGAGGTGAATTGACCACATGATGCTTGCATGATGAGTCATGTGTCAGTGCGTGGGATTCTCTCTAGGGTGCCTGGACGTGGACTCGTAACTCATATAACACCTAGGATACTTACCGTAGTTACCTTAGTAGATTAAGTCATGGCGAGAGATTGAACCCTACAAGATGAAGAACGATTAAGGGCTTGCCCTCGGACCTATGTAGTATGGGCTGCATAGACTCTGAATAAGTGCGCATTGGTGTCATATAATATAAACAACTGCATTAAGGACTAAGTACACATTCACAACATGACATCAATAGGATAGTCCACGTAGTTCTGTTTGTGACAAGTTTGTATTTTCTAAGTAAGAGAAAATTGATGTATTATATCCTAGCGTCAGTTGAATGAACTGACGTGCCCACAGTTTCTATGGAGGATAAAATGATTGACAAGATTAAAGTATGCATGCTGCTTAAAGAATGATTCAAGTGTTGTATAAAATTTTATTCATGCAATTGTTGTAAATTGCTTTTGCTGTATAAGTGTAAAGTAAATGTAACTTTGATGTAACAAAAGTTTTTAATTCCTTGTAAAATTGTACGAAGAGAAGTATAAAGATCCTGTGGAACTTCGAATTCGGTCTTATTTGGAATTCGGGGTGTTACAATATGAAGCTTCTTGGTCGTGATAGGGTTATTTAACACCATTGCAACTTAGTTAAAATGAAGGTTGACATTGGCCTTGGCGATGGTAACTCTGCTCCTGCTTTGGAGATTCATATATCTCCTTTCTAGCATTCATGTTTCATAATAACTGAACTGACATTCATTAGTTGAGTGTATATGGCTATTGTTGTCAATAACCATGTACATGCCTGTAATAAGAGGAAATAGAAAATACAAATTAATCACATTCATAACAATTGAACTAACACAGAAGTCTCTAGTTTTCAAAAGGATAAAATGCCAAAGTTTACCATATTTCTTCGAATTGCAAGAACTGCCACCAACTCTTCTCATAGCAAAAGTTCCCTAAAGTATTCTTGGACAATTGAAAATTGATGCATGAGTTGAATTCTATGGACCTTAGGGTAGTTTAATGCTAGAAATTAAAAAAAAAAAAAAAGACGGTTTCTTGAGTTTTTCTAAAACTTTATAGTAGTTCTTTACATTTTACACTCTTCAAAATAGAACTTAGTGTTTTTCCATTTAAGTCATTATATCACGAGTAACATGCAATAATTAAAGATTAGAAGGAAAAATAGGCACCGTCTTTCTAAGCAAAAAACTATAAAGACATGCACAAGTTGTACACAACTTAGTCATTGCCAAGTTGTGGAACAACAGAAGATAATTGACACATAAAAATTGTCTCAAAAGAAGAAAAAAGGAAGATGCCGAAAAATCACTTCTAAGATAACAAGTTTCACTTCATGAACCATGCGTTAATTTTCATAAAATATAAGGAAGGGTGTAGTGTTTACTACGTGATATGGTATTGTAACACCCCGAATTCCAAATAAGTATGAATTCGAAGTTTCACAGGATCTTTACACTTCACTTCGTACAATTTTACAAGAAATTTAAAACTTTTATTACAACAGAGTCTTTTACATCAACACGCAGCAGAATAAATAAAATACAACTATGATAAATGTACAATTGTAACAACTCTAGCATTTAAGTAATCATCAGCAACAAATTGATCTTTATATTTTCTTGTAAACTCCAAGTCCTGCATATGAAACTGTGGGCACGTCAGTTGCTTACAACCGACGAAATATTATACACAGCTATCCTCGTTATGCCGAAAAGTATAACGATTCTTAAATACTTTAACAAACACAAACTTGATCACAAACAAAGCTAAAAAGGGACTATCCTATTAATGTCGTGGGTGATGTGCACTTAATCCTTAATGCAATTATTTATATTAGATGACACTAATGCGTACTTGTTCGGATTCTATGCATCCCATACTACATAGGTTCGAGGGCAAACCCTTAATCGGTCTTCATCTTGTAGGGTTGATTCCCTCGCCATGAGTTAAACTACTACGGTAACAACGGTAAGTATCCTAGATGTCCTATGAGTTACGAGCCCATGCCCAGACAGCCTGGAGGGGAATCCTACGTCATGACATGACGCATCATGCGGAGCCTATGGACAATTCGCCCCCGTCAGGGAACGATGGCACTACGTAGTCACCAAACACCCCATAAGCGTCACCACGGTCCCGATAATTCCGGAGATGTATCCACGCCATGGCATGACGCATCAAGCAGGCAACCTATGAATACTCTCACATCGTAGATCCGAGGCCCTCATATTTGTGTTTTTCTCTTACTTTCATCACATCTCCACTATAGTGTAGTCCTTACATTTTTAGTTTGTTTTAGAAGAAAATCATCACAACCTAGAGCTAGCTTACCCTACCGGACTTAAACCAAACAAAAGAGACAGTCAGCCCAACTGGCTACTTCTCAAGAGATGCTCAACCCACACTAGTCAGCTCTCAAATTCATAAATAAAAACTGCCGGTCACTAGGGTTTCGCTTAGCATCTAGATTCCAACAACTATCTCTTTCTAGAGGTCAACAATATTTTATATTCAATCTCAAAATAACATTTCAATTTCTTTATTAAAAAACTCTTTCTCAAAGAAAAACAACATTTCTTTTATAATCTCATAACATGAAATGGTTCAATTCAACCTCTTTTGTCAATTTAATCACTCATAACATTGTGTGAAATTCAAATAATCTTAATCAAGTATTAAAATCATAAAATCTCATTAAGTAGACTCTAAGTGCATTCCAAACTTTCATTTCTCTTAAATTAAACAAGAGTCACAAATTTCAATATAAAAATCACTTTTAATTCTTTTAATCGATAAATTCGAGTTCTTTAATGTAAAATCCCCTTTTAATTCTCAAAAAATATATCCAAATATTGTAGAAATAATTTTTATAAAGTCTAAATAATTTTAGAAGAATATTAGTATTTTTCTCCAATTTTTATTTCACTTAAAAAAACTTAAAATACCAAAAAAATTCAAAAAAAAGAAAACAAATGGCCAAGGTCAGATTCGAACCCAGAACCCAAACCCCCGCCCGCTCATGAACAGTAACCGACTGAAATTGCACCCAAAGACCAGTTGGTCCAAAGTGACTAACTAAAATAAAGAGAACTTAAATTATAGATATATATATACTGTCGGTGATTTAATTTAAATTGAAATTCATAAAAATAGAGTCTCTAACAAGACTCGAACCCAGACCCAATGCCTCCGCTATGCTACAGTAACGCACCCAAAACGCACCCAAAGACCACTTGGTCTTGAGTGACTAACCGATATGAAAATGGTTAAGTAACTTTTGTATATACCGTACTGTATTTAATTTTCCTTTACAAAATTCGATTACTCAACTAATTTGTACCATTCAAAAAATTTAATTCTTTTTCAAAACATTTTATTTCACAATTACAGTGTCATACATGTTTTCAAATTCATAAATTTCTCATTTTTCGGAATATAATAAAATCTTTCTTTGAAAACGCATTAAAGAACTCATATTACAATTTTCAATTAAAAATGTTGTCTTTCATCAAAAACTCCTTTATAAGAATTTCTACTCATAAAACATATACTAGTGAGATTAATTCCACATTTCTTTATCACATTAGCATCAAAAATCCTTTTTCATACATGTTGCATTATTTTTTACTAATATTCTAACATGCATAAATTCTCATTTCCACAATAAATATGTCTACTTCAATACGAGCTCTAGCCATTTATGTAAATCACAATATCAATTCAACATATCATGACACAATTAAAATGAGATCATACAATCTACTTTTACCATACCAATCAAAATTTAACAATTAAATTCTACATTAACTAGCAAGCAATTTTACTCCTAAATTAGAAAGAATTTTAGAACCACCCACCCAAGGAAATGTGATGTACTCAATTTAACTCCTAGAAATAAACTCCAAGAGAACTCCAATTTGTCTTCTCAAAATCCGTGCACAAACAGCAAAGCACCAATCTTCATTCGGCAAGCAACATGAACAACAACATCTTCATTTCGGCAGAGCAAGACAAAACAGCAAGCCCACTTCATTTTCGGCCAAGCAACAGAGAAGCCCTCATCTCATTTATATGTATACTAGGTATGCCCGTGGCACGTGCCTACGGCACGTATTCAGAACTGCATATAAAATTATTTGTAGTTATTTGATTGGGTGAAGTGCATATAAAACTAAAACAATTTAACAATTTAACGAATAATTGTTTAAAAATTAAAATCACAGGCAGTCAAAATGAATCCTCCCAATGCCAATGTAAGCAAAATCACACAGGCATCATATATATAGAGCTCTGGGGGGAAAATCTTCATATGACTAAAGATACAAAATAAAAATATAACAATGTTATAGATTTTAGGAAATTTAGTAAAAATTTCGACAGAATCTCCCCTAAAATATTAGCCATTTTACAGCAATTCCTTATGAAATTTGCTCACAATTAAAAAGATAACATCACAGGCAATAAATATGAATCCTCCCCAGGCCAATCCAAGCAACATGACACAGTCATCATATATATAAGGCTCTGGGGGGAAAAAATCACCATATGACTAAAGATTCAAAATAAAAACCAAGATATCGTTTGAAAACATAATACATTTTAGGAAATTTAGTAAAAATTTCGACAGAATCTCCCCTAAAATATTAACCATTTTACAGCAATTCCTTACGGAATTCTGCTCACAATTAAAAATATAACATCACAGGCAATAAATATGAATCCTCCCCAGGCCAATCCAAACAACTTCACACAGGCATCATATATATAGGGCTCTGGGGGAAAAAATCGTCATATGACTAAAGATACAAAATAAAAACCTTGATATCGTTTGAAAACATTCGAGATTTTAGGAAATTTAGTAAAAATTTTGACAGAGTTTCCCCTAAAATATTAGCCTTTTTACAGCAATTCATTACAGAATTCTGCTAACAATTAAAAATATGACATCACAGACAATAAATATCAATCCTCCCCAGGCGTAACCAATTAACATCATACAGATATCATATATATAAGGCTCTGGGAGGAAAAATCATAATATAATGCAAGATACAAAATAAAAACCAAAAATCCGTTTGAAAACGTAATGAATTTTTAGAAAAACCATCGAAAAACCTTTCAAAAACAAAACACATAACCCAATACTCCACAAAATTGTGGGTACGGGTATTAACATAACTATATCATATCATCATTATATACAGATACTTACATCATCTAAAAAAATGCTAAATATTACAACTATTACAACTATTACATCCTCCACCATAATATACACCAACCAACCGAATAACCAAAAAATATTACAACTAACACAATGGTTGAAGTCTTCAAAAATGGGACCACACAGTGAGCTTAAAAAAACAGTAAGAGTTTTGAATCAAATAGTAAGAGTTTACAATAAACCATTAAAACAATGAAAGTTTGAAAACAATAGTAAGAGTTTTGAAACCATTACCTTTCAAACAGAATAATGCCTTGAACCAAACATGTTCTTCATCACCCTACCAAAAGTGAAACTGTCAATATGTATATAACGGTTCTGAGTGTAGACGAATGGCATACAAAAGTTAAACAATAATGTAATTTCGAAGAAGTATATAGATGTTGCCACTAAGTTTCTTTTGGAACTGTTCTTTAAAGAAATTTAAGCTATTTAGCATGGTATATGAATTTGAAAATTTCATTTTCTTAATCTGAAGTTTCTAAACCATAAAGTTATTATTGTAGTATAAGATTCTATGCTAATTTCGTTGACCGCTCCACCATTGTCTAGACCAGTGGACTGGAGTTAGAACAGTTTTATCCAGATAAAAGCATTTACTCGTTCTTTAGATTTTGTTATCATGATGAATTGTTCTTATGTGATATATTTTGTCTTCAAAGTCAGCTTATTGCCATCAAGGATATTATACATCCTCCACAGAAGGAGTCATTCAATGATGTCTACATTGTTTATGAATTAATGAACACTGATCTCCATCAAATTATCCGATCAAACCAGCCACCACTTACTGATGATCATTGCCAGGTTTAATTTTAGCATCTTCCCTTACTCGCATATTTAGTGAACTAACTGGGCTGTAGCTATTTGCTTGAGGCTCTTTAATGCTTAAATGTTTGAACCCACAGATGGCGTTTACCACATTTATTACTAAGGGATCATATTTAAAAAATTGATCATATTTTTCTACATTAGTGCATCTTTCTTGGTAAATAAGTGCATCTTTTTTGGTAATATTTTTTTATTTATACTATGTCTAGAATATCTATTTAGTGCTAGCCCAAACTTTTGCTTGCCGTTATTTTGAACATTAACTTTATGGTTAAGACTTAATATTGTTAGGTCACGTCATCTTTTTCCGATATTTGAATTCATTTTTCAGCAAATTCACTGACAAACTTGAGCTGATTGTTGTATCGCTTCTTGCCTTTTGCTTGCATTATCCACATATTCTGTCATCCTCGTTATTATCTTTTAATATTTCCTTGCATCAATATACTTGCAGTATTTCCTATACCAGTTACTGAGAGGACTAAAGTATGTACACTCAGCCAATGTGTTACAATGTGATCTGAAACCCAACAATTTGCTTCTGAATACAAACTGTGACCTTAAGATCAGTGACTTTGGATTGGCAAGGACAACTTCTGAAACCGATTTCATGACAGAGTATATGGTCACTCGTTGGTACCGGGCCCTGGAACTCCTCCTTAATTGTTTAGAGTATACTGCTGCTATCGACATTTGGTCAGTAGGGTGTATTCTTGGTGAAATTGGGACCAGGGATCCTTTATTTCCGGGGAAAAACTATGTTCACCAGCTAAGACTCCTGGTTCATTGGTTTGAAAACCTTCTGAAAATCCATATTAATGTCCGATAAAGTCATATGAATAATCTCTTTCGCAAACAACAATTATCTCTATGTAATTGTAGTACTTCTTAGTTTTTTTGTTTTATGAGTTCAAAATGGGCAAACATAATTATTGGCCGATCTTATGCGAATTATTTGATCAAGTAAAAACAAATACTGTGTGCCAACTTTGATATTGTTCTAGTGCTATTTCTCGATAAAATTATATTTATGTTCTAGTCCAATTATTTGTGCCTGATATTTGGAAAAATAGGAAGTCCTGATAAAGTATATGCATACACTGCATCATTTAAATTTGGTAGAAAGCACTAGTGCTTTCAAACTTACAAATCATGCATCTTAACCAGAACAAAGCTAACCTATGCTTCATTGGAAGAGCTGTTAACACTGGCAGTGACTAATCTTGATGCTTGATAACAACTTATAGAGATCTCAAACATTCGTCTCAAAATTTAAGCTAGAGAGAGAGAGAACATAGAGATCGATCTAAAAAATCGGCAAAAAAAAAGATGATACTCACAATGACGGGTTGAGTCTTGCATTCTCACAATGACGATACCCACACTCACTTCCCTGAAGAAGAAAAAAGATTATATATCACTGGGCAAGTCAAAACTGTTTTAAGTATCAAGAAATATGTCCCTTGAGCAAGGTTATTCCATCATTTTAGTACACATTGCTCAGTAGTGGAGATTAAGAAATTCCTCATATCTACTTAATCGAATAGCCTTCATATAGTAGTAAAAGAGTGCATACACAGGACAATAATAAGAGTATCACTAAATATGGTTTAAGGTTTAATTGGAGCCTTAAAATAAAGAAAAGGTCATAATTGAGCAAACACAAATACATCAATTTTTCATATTTCATTCCATCTAATAAACTCTAGCTCCACTCAATCAAAAGGACAGAATGAGAACAGAAATACACTAAAGCTCAGCAGGCAACCAAATTGCATTAAGAACTAAGCATCGAGAAAATAAATTGGATTAAATAAAACAAAAAACAGTGCACATAGATACTCGCAAGCAAGTGGAAAAGCCTCAAACACATAATCTACAAATCAAATGCGAAGAAAAGCTCAATGCCCACCCACAAATGACATTGTAAAAAATTATACATACATCACTTGAATTACAAGTCGTGCAAGCAAGAAGTTACCACATTTTGCTCCGTCTAATAAAACTCACATCCTAACATGCAATCTTTTCGTGCCCTAGATGACAAAAGGAAAAACTTCATTTATCAATAAACCCTAGATCCCCATTCAATATAAAATATCCCCAAAACACAAATCAATTATCCACCAAAAAATTGAACACACCAATGAGCAAAAAAAGCTACATTTCTAATAAACTAAGAAATGAACTCACATTTCATTTCAGCTCATAAACCCTAGATCCTAAAATTGGACCAACAAATAAAACCCTAAACCCCAAATCACAAATTAGCCTACCACTCATAGTTGCGTCAAAAACATTAGCCTACCACTCACAATTGCGTCAAAAATAACTTCAAGTATAACCTAACTCAAGTTTCTATCAAATTTTGAATCTCTTGAATGTATAAAACCAAGAGAGAGTGTTATCATCATCATCATCATCATCATCATCATTGAAAATCATCTAACTGATGTTTGCACAAAACAGTTCGTCTGGAAGTGCAGTAAACAGGAACATCAGTTAAATAGTACACTGACCAAAATTTATCCGAAACAAATATATAATTGAACCCTCAAAATGATTAGTTACTTACTGTCACGCCCCGCTTCCCAAAAATATGGAATACGAGCGCGTAACAAAAGTCCAGCGAATGAATATAATCATCCTTAAGCTGTTCAGGAATTCTTTACAACATATCCCAGTAAAATCAGAGTCGGAAGCCAGAAAAAGATCAACCACATGCACTTATGAACCAAATATCAACAAGAATACTTGAAATAAAACACATTAATCTCAAATATTCATGATCTGAATAACACAATAATCTTGGGTCACATTGCCCAATACAAATAATACTCAAGTCTCAAGTACAGAAATAATCAAGTTCACGAATACAGAATAAAGTTCTAACAGAAATAATAATCAGCAACTAAGACTGCGAACCACCAGTACCTTCTTGAATCTGTCCACCGAAATCTGCAATCATCGAATACAGGAAAAAGGAAAAGAAGAAAACACAGTACCCGTCAATGGCAAGTCCGGGTCACAAATAGAATAGGATACAAGCACATGGACAAAACTAAACAGATCTAACTAACATCAGAAACAGACCTAATATGGTATGGTAAATTCAACTAACATAGTATCCTAGTAGATGTCTCAGATATTAAGTGTCAAGTGTCATATAACAGATATGTCAGGTAAACAGATATTTAGATATGTCAGGTAAATCAGATATTCAGATATGTCAGGTAAATCAGATAACAGATTTCAGATAATAGGTATTCAGATTCAGATTCAGATTTCCATATATCAGATTCAGATTTAGACCTCAGAAACAGATTCAGAAACAGATTTAGATTTATGTAAGTCTTGTGTGATTACTATCTAGGTAGCACGACATGCATCCCAGTTTTTACTACATGGTTGCTACAACAAAACAGTTTCGCTTTAGATTTCGTAGGGGATATTATAGGGCAGTGTACTTGGGTATCAGTAACAATAACAGGAACAGTTCGAACCTAGTGGTCCGCCTCCGAGTACACCTTCCTATAGGGAAGTGTGCAGTCAGGTAATCAGTAACAGTAACAGTTCGAACCTAGTGGTCCGCCTCCGAGTACACCTTCCTATAGGGAAGCATGTAGTCAGGTAATCAGTAACAGAACAGTTCGAACCCATTGGTCCGCCTCCAAGTACACGTTTCTATGCTTTCCCTCTACTAGATCTGTCCCATAAACCCCGGCTTGATTACTTTTAGTATTTATATCATCCACAGGCATGAGAGTGTGCTAAATAATGTCAGACTAACAGGTTATAATCAGTTTTAGACTCAAGGAATCAGATCAGCAAGTAATGGTACTGTTCATTCACAAATACGGGCAAAATGGTGTATGTTTGTAATCGGGACAGCAAGACCAGTCTGTACTAAAACAGTGATCCAAAGATCTACAGGCATGCAAATCATGATCCGTCGAAGGAACTGGAAACTAGACCTCCACACGCTTCTAACGGGTATAATAAATCTATATGCTATTTCACAACATCACGACTCAAAACACAATTCAACACAGTTTTCATGTACAGTCAGAAAACAGGGAAATAACTTAAACCACATGAAAACAGCAGGTAAAGTCATTAATTAAATCCACGAAAAATCTGGGGTAATCCCCTATATGTATAGTCTCAAAATATAGATTTTCATATTTTTCCAGAAAGTATAAATATGTTTTCAAAAATGGAAAGTAACACATAACACAGTTTTGATGAATCTGGAATTCTTCAACACCGCTGTACAAAATGGAACACATCTTGCAAACAGCGCATCAAAATCCACTTCCGCCAAAACGGAATGAAAGTAGATAAAATTACCCAACTTTCATATCTCACATGAAATATTCATACAGTAATTAGAAATAAGGTGAACACGGCATTCAACATACAATCACACGCAGTTTACAACAAAAACGATCTATAGAAAAGGATGTAAGGCATCACTCAAAACTCATCTTTTAATTATCACAAAAAATCAGAGAACTACCTAACATCATATTGAAACACTGGACAAAATCTTGTAGCATGAAATTATGTCTAACCTGGATCTTGAAAATAAATTGGTGATAAAATCTACCCCGAAACAAATCTGGGAACTACCGGCATACAGTTACTAAAATAATCATAACTAATTCATACAAACTCCAAACAGGATGAAATCGGTGGGATTAGAAATTAGATTCAATTCTCTACAAATTACTCAGAAATAGCCATGTTGAGATTCGGACTCTAATTCAGGTAAAAACAACAATCAATCCAGTACAACCCAAATTTCCAGATTTCTCAACTAAACTTCAAAACATCATAACTTCCTCAAAAATCATCCAAACTCTTCCAAATTCAAAACGCTGCCTACCCATTGTCCAAATGTCATAATGGAGGGTATCTAACATGTCAAAATCTAGTATTTCTCATATGGGTGTTCAACATACATCGGGTATACAATATGGCACATACGCGATCAAAATCGCGTTTGGATGAATCCTAAGGCACAAACCTATCAAACTTCATGTCCTAAGTCGTCTATGGCATGTTTTGAACCTTAGAGACGAAACCCACAATTAAAAACATGATCTTTGTCCGTCTCTAGTCTCAACCTATCCTATGTGTGAACTTTCTACTTGTATCAACCTAAGAAATTTAAGTACAAGTTACTTGCCTGAATTTGAAGATGAAGAACGATGCAAATCAAAAGTGGGAGCAATTCCCACGAAGAAAATTCACGGACTCACGAACGATCCACACGCGCACTCGAGCACGCGCAATAAAAATCCCGAGAGAGAGAGAGCGCGACGGCGGATGAAGAGAAAGCGGGAGAGATGAAGCACGGAAATAGGGTTCAATGGTTTGGAAAAAAATATGATAAGCAGCCCGGTTGAAAAAAATGCAAGGGTATATATAGATATGTTTACAAAATAAGGTTAGGAGAAGGATGGGAGGGGGGCAAGCGACGGCTACAAGGAGAAAAGAGTTGGGCCGGGTTGCTTGGGTGTAGTAGCTACGGGTAGGATTAGATATAGGAAAGTAACATCTGGAATTGGTATTAGGAGTAGGTAGTTAAATATTTGGGTATGGAATTAAACCTGGCGAAGAAGTTGGAATAGGATTAGTATATAGGTAGGAAATAATAGTAATAGGAAAGTAAGTAATGAAATCTGGGAGGGATTTATTAGGTGGGTATGGGTTTTAAAATAGGTTATTGGGTTTGGGTTTATTTAAAATGGGTATAGGATTAATTAGGAAAATGGGTCTAAATGGGTTTAATAAAAAAAAATCCAGCAGAAAAATAGATAAAGCAAATAAAGTATTGTTTATAATAAAAATGTAATTTGCCTTACAAAATATAATTTATTTAAAATACTGAAAATACAATTTGTACACAGAAATATGTCGTTAATAACCAGTCAAAACTAATAACAATAATAAAAGTAATAATAATGAGATTTTTATTACAATATAAAATCACAGAAAATAGTTACAAATAAATTTATTTGATTGAAAACAGATTTTAAAATAGAAGATTCAAAAGAATACATTTTGACAAAATAATTTGAAAACCGGAAAAAATAATTTGCGAAAATTTTTAAAATACAGAAGATACACAAATATATATATTTGGAAAAACAGGGGTTACACTTACAATGTTGCCAAACGTTTCCGGCGAGATCCTCTATATTCCTGGCAGCTTCCCCCATCTTCTTCCCCCACCTTCCGAGAACACCTTTAACCGTCTCAATCATATATACTCATATCAAATCATATCATTATTTAAATTTAAGGAAAAACATACTAATAATTAGAATTAGAATTAGAATTAAACTTTTTATTTGAAAAAAAATATCTAAGGAAGTTCCTAAATGCACTCTTAGAAGAGGAAGGAGCAGGGGAAGACGTGACGTAGGGGTCTGACTCCGGCGGCAGATCTTACAGTCTTATCATATGAGTGTGCAAGGCACAGTACTTTATATTATCTTTAGATGAAGAATCACATATCATATGAGAAAGAATGCCTACTCCTAGGAATTTTGTACTGAAGACCATTTCTATTTTGAGTATTGATGAAATTGCATTTTAAGTCTGTTTTTCACCATTCTACTTCCATTTAAGTCTGTTTTTCACCATCCTAGTTGAAGGCATCTTGCAAAATTTTCCTTACAGATACAATTTGAGGAATAGAAAGCCGTGGCTTTCGTAGAACTGTGCCATTTATTATTATTGAAACTGATACTTATATTCGGTCTGTCTAGATAAGGTGGGAGGAATGTTATAGACAGCTGCCTCGTTTCCTTGTCCCCATCAAAAAAATATTGACCAACTCACACTCTCAATTATTGTGATTAGAGATGTTTGGTGTGTGTGTGTGTGTTGGGGGGGGGGGGGGGGGGTTACAAAGCACATAGATAAATCATTCCAATGAGAAATTTCCTCTAAACTACAAGAATTTGATCCGGAACTTCCTTATTAAACCGAAACCTGATTCAAAAAATGGTGAAGCGGAAGAAAGGGTAATTAAGAAGTTGCATAATAGAGTCAATGTCGTACGATTCAAATGATAAGGCTCAACAAAATTGAATTTACATTAAAAAAACCCAATTATTTCATTACATGAAACAAAATGGAAATGCCACCCAACCACTTCTAGAATCTGAGGGTGGCCTTAACTAGGACTGGGGTTGTATCCAAGTCAACCCAAGAAGGAAGAAAAAAAGGAAAACTTATGCTCCCATGCTTAACTATGTATGTTTGGTATTTGGTTAGTAGAAGTGCAAGATAATATTGTGTAGCTCAAACTGTGTAAGCTATCAAACTTTAACTGCAAATGTTAGTTCATTTTGTTATTATGTATCTAAAATGCCCTATAAGCAGACACAACAACAAAGCCAAGTAACCGAATTTTTTGGGGCTTATAAGTAGAGCATGTACATAGAATTTATGTCAAGCATGTTTTATTGTTGTGTGTTCCCAGCCTAGCCTAATCTACTGGGATGTTGCAGGATTCTTCGTAGCCCTGAGGCCCTCTCTTGTCATAACACTTGCTGGACTTGGAGAGTCTATTAGATGTTTGATACTTTGTCGTAGAATTTGGGCATTTTTTTCCCATAGGACTCGTGGTTCACACTCGACCCCTCGAACTTATTTTAGTGGGGAAAGGCTCTAGTGATCTATTATGATGGAGAGAGGTGGTTGACTTGAATAAGTTTGCCTGCCACAACCTGCTGCAGTAACTTAACGTTACTCAACTGGATATATTTACCAAGCTAGAAATTGAATCATGTAGAAATGTTTATGCCAGAATTGATTCAAGTAGAAATTGAATCATGTATAAATGTTTATGCCAGAATTGATTCAAGTAGAAATTGAATCATGTATAAATGTTTATGCCAGAATTGATTCAAGTATTAAGTGACTTCTGTTGATCCCTAAATTACCTTTACCACCTACTTGGAGTGGAGGCATATTTCTTGATGCATCTGTTCTTTCTGATCTAACTGGCTAAACCCTGAGGCCCGTCCTAATCCGTCATAGGCCTGTAAGTTTAATCTAACCCTTACAGCCTTACTTGATCCATTCCCATATATCGATTCTTAGTTTTTCTTTTGAATTGAGAAAAAATGGATTGCCCCTCACTATATCACTTGTCATTTGATTCGAAGAGCACATTTTGGTCTCCATTCTGGAATTGCGACATGGTTTTCATTCGTTTGATAGGTAATTAAAATGCTATAAACTATCTATCTGATTTGGTTGTGGAGATAACTAACAATTCATTTGCTCCCACATATTAGAATTATATTGTTGAAAAACAATTTTGAGAGAAAAAGCTTACCCTTTATGCTGAGCAAGTGAACCGCGACAACCTGCTCTGATCGTTCACACAACGCTATCTACTCTGCACATTAACAACAAATTATTAATTGAATTTCTTAACTTCCATTTTTTTCACACAATCACGAACTCTACACATACCTCCTTACCTTGTTAACTCTCGCGCACCAACAGAGACAATCCAGTTCCACGTCAAACCTTCCCCTTCTTTCATGTTCATACCTGAAATCAAATAAAAAGAAAATTGCTTCAAAATCCGTGCTAACAAATTATTACTTACATTAAAAAAAGAAACGAAAAAAAGAGACTCATTTACCTGAATTTGATGGCAAATGAGAAATCCTCCTTCACTTTTGGCCAATTTCAAACCTGAAAACTTTGTTGGAAATCGGTCGGAAATTATAAAAGAGGGAGAAATTTAGAGTTTGGAAACGTGAAATCATTAAATTTGATAGAAATCTATAACAAAATTCCCTCTTTGTTCTTGATGAATCAAGAGAGTAAACAAAACCCAAGAAGATACATGTTTCGAAAAGGAAAAGGAAAGGAAGACTAAATGAACTCACCACCATGACGTCACCGCCAGAGTTGAACAGTGTTGCTGCTTAAGGTTTGGGGAAGCGGGGGGCGGGGGTGGGGGCGGGGGCAGGGGCGGATGTTGAGAGTGGCAGAAGCGGGTGTGAGAGAGCGATTGGTATTTCAGCGGCGGCAGATCTTACAGTCGTCACCGCCGCCACGTTAACAAGGTCAAGTTTGGGTTATAGGGTAGGGTTGGGTTTGGACTTGAGCTGTTCGATGGTGGCGGATTCGTCCATGGTCGTCCTTCATCCATTTGAAATCCACGACTCATCGGTGGAAGAGATAGCGGGCGGGGGGGTTTCGGGAAGATGGAGAGAGAGAGAGATAGACACAGCGATGAGAGAGGGGGGGTTTGTATCAGAGTCATGGGTTTGAAATTTTGGGCGGGAAAATGTGTTTTGTGAGAATCAATCTGGGCCATTGATTTTGGAGGAGATTGAAGATGAGCCACTTGATAGCTTTCTTTGTAATTTATTATATAGATAGATATATATATTTATATGAATATATATACATATATGCTAAAGAGGGTATAGGATATATGTGTACTAGGTTTGACCGTGGACACATGCCTATGGCACATTTCCGTGAATGATACAACATATAAAAAGGCCTATAAAAAGTTAAATATATGCACGTCTTCGTGAAGAATGACTTATATAGATATGTATTTTGCTGAGACATTGATGAATTCTGAATTAAGTTGTTTATTGGTTTATATCTTGTAGGATCATTTGTCAGGAGCTCAGGATTGAAAAAGAGTACCGTGAATCTACAACAATAGTAAATCGAAATCAGTTGCTATCTGTGACTTAAACATAAGACATTTCAAACTGCATGAGTAGCAATTCAGTTGGTAATGCAGTTATCGCCTCAAACTGCATGAGTTAATTCCTTGTTGTCATATTTTCATGTAGTTAACCATGTATGATTTTAAAAGTGGTTAAAAATGAGGGAGTGAAAGAGAGAGAGAGCGAGAGAGAGAGAAAGCTTGTTGTGATGTACATGTGAAGACCTTTTGTTAAATGTGATCAAGTACAATTACATCTCCATATTAATATATTTAGTATCCAGATATTGGAGAGCCTACTGAAATTGATCTAAAACAAGCTTGTTAGTCCCAATTTTTGATATATTTCAATGTATGAGATAATTGACATGTTAAAAAAAAAATCTATAACTTACATCAAAATACATAAGCCCAACCATCAGGCATTTCAAATATTAATAGAACATGAAGATTGCAGATGAATTAATGACTCAACCCGCCAAAAATCATGATCAAGGATGAAAAATCATTATAATGAAAAAGGAATCAATCAAGTAAAAAACAATGGTCATTTCTATTGTAGAATACTAATAGAAATTTTAGTAAAAATTTCGAAAGAGTCTCATTTAAAATATTAGCCATTTTATAGCAATTTCTTACGAAATTCTGCTAACAATAAAAAATATAACATCACAGGCAGTTAATATAACAACACAGGATTGATATTAACAGGCATCATATATATCAGTTCCGTGGTGTTATATTTTTTATTGGCTTGGATGAGCCTTATATATATCAGTTCCGTGGCCAATCCAAGCAACATCGATCACACAGGCATCATATATATAAGGCTCTGGGGGAAAAAATCTTGAAATGATGCAAGTTACAAAATAAAAATCATGATTTCGTTAGAAAACGTAATGGATTTGTAGGAATTTTAGTAAAAATTTCGACAGAGTATCCCCTAAAATATTAGCCCTTTTACAGTAATTCCTTAAGGAATTCTGCAAACAATTAAAAATATAACATTACAGGCAGTTAATATGAATCCTCCCCAGGCCAATCCAAGCAATATCACACATGCATCATATATATAAGGCTTTGAGAGCAAAAATCTTCATATGATGCAAGATACAAAATAAAAACTAAGAATTCGTTTGAAAACGTAATGAATTTTTAAAAAACCTTTGAAAAACAACACACAGAACCCAATACTCCACAACTTTGTGGGTACAGATTTTAACATCACTATATTATATCATCATCCTATACAGATACTTACATCATCTCCCAAAATCCTAAATATTACACAGATTTACATAATCCCTTATTCTACAAATAATACATCATTCACCAACCCTACTACAAAAAAAGATGATTACAGGGTTGTTACAATAGGGATCAAACACAAAGCTTCGAGTCTTCAATATGGGACAAAACAATGAGCCTACACAAACAATAAGAGTTTTTCAAGAATCAATGATAATTAAAGAAACAAACTATTTTATATAAACAAATAGTAAGAGCTGAAGACGGGAAAACCTAGTATAACGCACGTGCGATGCACGCCTACAAAATGTATGGTCATTGATTAAGTATAATACTCATAAGAAAATATATATAGTAAATTATTTAACAGCCTATATAAAAAATGTGTTCTCGACATAAAGGAAACCAATTAGCAATTAACCTACCACAGTCTAGTTAGGATAAAATCATTCACCATCAATGCCAAATTCCATCAAACATTGCCCATATATGGAATTAGTCTAAATCGGATAAATGCTTAGCAAAATCAATATAAACATCAAAATTGAAATGTACGCTGCGCAATCCAACCGATGTCTTCTGTAATGCCCCAGCAAGAAATCCCTAAAAACCATACAACAATCTTATTATCCATATCCATCTCACTGTTCTGCATTGCAATAAACAGACCAATCAATATCTACTCAAACTCAGGTAAGAAATTACCTTCCCACCTGAAAGCAAGCAGTATCAACAGTACCAAACAGAGTAATAGACACCCAAGCCAACAACCAAGTCTATAAGTCTATAAGTCTTTACTCTGCAATCAACCAACTCCAAAGTTCTGTGTGTACTAACTCCAAAGTTCTGTGTGTCTAACTCCCTTGCAAAGAATATTGCTAACATTTAGTAACGAAGCCAATGCTTCTCTTAATAGAAACATCTTTACATTACAAAATCCCTAGCACTGTTCATGTCAATTCAATAAAAGTTGGAGAAAATAGATACTTAACGATACTTAATTTAGGGGACTAATATCCTAGAAATCCTATTGCTAATAAATAAAGCTCTTTGCTTTGAATATACTATCAATAAATAAATTCCTCTGTTTAGATGAGGTTCCTTTTCTCCAAAATGACATGACATATACATGATAAGATTGATTAAGGAAAAACATAACAACTGTAACGCCCCGGATCCCCGTTACAGGACATCCGTGACATCACCAGAATCTTTTCCTTCAAATGCATCTCAACACAGTAAATAACACGGAAATTTAAAAACCTTTATTGCCAAATAGAACCATTACATCAATAGTTACAACCCTTATATTGTTCTTGAACAAGGAATACAAATTACATAAACTTATTACAACTGATTACGAAAATATTTCAATTCCTCTTGCGAAGCTATCGGCTATCTTCCAGAATGATGATCGGCTGGTCACTGCAAAAAATTTTGCTGAATGGTCTATCTGCCTCCCTGGAACATGCCCCTCGACTTGAGCCTTCTGCTGCGCGACTCTGATATCTCTACACCCGCTCGAATGGTAAGCATGTACACTGCCGTCCCACTTGGATGCCCTGCTGGCCTGGCTCTCCTGCCCTCATGACCCGGTATCCGGTACCTAATTAAGTGGGCACATCAGTAATTCTACTGACGCAAAGTAGATAAGAAAACATCGATCTCCAACTATAACACACACAATTTATGTTGAATGGAAAAGAATGTGTATCTTGATTTTCTAGTGTTCGTGTATACCATGACCTAAGCTTTAATGCTTAAAACAGAGTACACAACAGATGCACTTAATCTAATATCAGCAAGACTCTGGACACACATGCATCCCATACTACATGTACCCCAAACCAAGTTGTTTCTCCAGTTTCAGGGATTTGAACCCTCGCTGTGCAATGCATTCTACTTCGGTCCACTTCCTGTTCCTAATAGTACAACATGATTGAGGAGGTACATAAAAAGAAATAATTTGGGGAGCTACCCTGTTGTCACCAATAATTGTTGCATCGGACCATCCTAAAGCTGTGACGAACTTACAGATATACTGCAGCATATCCATTGCGTAGAAGATCCATTATGATTCGTTCGTGTTCACCAACATAGAACATGACGGCCTCGAAGGTCTAAATCCCATATCCACTAGGAAATCGACATCCCGTTCTTATCACGGTACTTCAGGAATCAACAGTGCAAGATACGCACCACAACACGTATCCCTAATGACAGAAAGAGACAATCTCTGGTTATTACCACCTAGTGCTAACTCTCAGAATGAGTTGAATTATAGGGAATCACCCCTTACACCAATTCGGTCTTCCAGTGAAACAATAAAGAAAAACCTAATCAATGTAGTTCACTGAAAACATGTTGTCACTCAAATCATACACGGTGTTGAACAATCAATGCCGAGCCTGACTGGTCTGTCAAAATAACAATCATCATAGGAATCACATCCACTGATTCCCAATACCTTCACAGGTCAGCGACCAAATAATCCCCGCTCGTGACCCTTAGCGAGTAGTCCAGCAGCGTCCCAAGGATGCAATATAATTCAAATGAAGGTATGCACACACATAATCACAAATTCCTGACCATTTGACAGACTCAGGCATCGAGACACAAAGACCAACCCGACCAGAGCTATAACCCAACTTACTCATGTCCACCATGAGTACTAAGCACAGGAACTTGTCTAAGTTCCAGATGAAATGCTAACACATCTTTTGAGACTCAATAGCTCATGATCACCACACTGCGGTATGCAAAGGATTCCTCATCAATTGTCCGATAGAATAGTTCAAGAAATAGCAGTAGCTGTAACTCAAGCTATGCTCATCGGAATCCAACACAATCAGACTTTCTAGAAGGGTAGGGAGATCCACTGCAATCTCCCAGTGGACGACTCCCTCAATTCTTTTAAAGAACTCAAGTTTTCGAGCTAACTTAAGCTCGAAGTCAAACTAACCAACATGTTGCTAAACTTGCAACGCCCATAACTTTCAGCACACAAGTCGGAATTGCTTGATACTACCCATTCCGAAAATCTAAGACTCTAGTCTACAACTTTCCAGATTTTCTCAAATTCAATCATCCGGACACCATATAAGCCTCATATAATTTTAGCAGTATGTTCCTTCATGCACTCGCTGCACCTTTCCGATATCATAAAAGTTTGCCCACTTATCGAAATTACTCGATTTCCGGTTCTATAGAAAGGTGGGAGTTTCTACTACAACTTCTTAGTTGAATACATCTCCCGATTCCATCACTAAAGTCCTCAAAAACCCCAAATTCCATCAGGTGCATAAACATGGGGGAAATTGATTTTTCAATAAACAGGGCCTCGACTAGACTGGATTTTCCCTAATCTTTGAAAATTCATAACTTTCAACCTACAAATTGTAATTACAAAATTCTAGTTGGTTTAGAAAGCTATGACTCCCTACTACGACTCTCTTATTGGTCAATTTCCCAAATTCTTAACAAATAATTCCAGAATTTTCCATCTTCACAGACTAGTCGATTTGTACTCAGCTGAACCCAGTCCACATTGAAATTCAATAATAAATCAACATTAAGTCCAATGCTCATGAAATTTGAGATTCTTAACCCACACATATACTATTCCACTGTGTCCAAAATTCACATTCAGATTCATATCGTACAATGAGTTATGACTCCTCAAACATAGCAAACAATTTCAGCTGCTCTTTCAGCAGGGTTTATACCAGTATATACGGTTTATTTCTGAAACCTCATCAAATGACCTCTACAAATTCTAAAATTTGAGAATCATCAATTAGACCCATACCCCAAGTTATTCCGAAAATTCCATAGTAAGATCATATACAGACAACTAGTTATGACATTTTTAACTTCAGTCCAAAAATAGTCAGCTTCAGCCACAACTTCCAGACTAGTTGTATTCTACAATTTTTTTGAGATATCAAACGACCTAAGAAAATTATGAAATCTAAGACTACAGATTTAGACACATACAAGAGTGTCCAAAAAAAATTCCAACTCAAAATACCCAGTATTTACCGAGATACAAGGTCGGAAAGACACGGCAGAATTTCACACAACAGCAGCTCTCCTGGCCGCTCTCTGTCCGAATTTGGGCTAAATGTTTGGGCTACCAAATTGCTTTCAAATATTACGAGAAAATTCATGGATACACTACATACATAGAACAACAAATCCCCGAAATTTGAGACCCAAATTCCAAACCATTTGAAAGCAAGAAATTCTTAAAGTCACCTATTCACACATGTTCTATAACAAAAGCATCATGAAAGAGATATTCTATCATACTACTATCTTTTTCTTAGCATGTCATGTTCTTCACACAAGTTAATCAAATTTTTCTTAGCTTCTACCACATGCCAAAGATCTCATACACATAAAAATTAAATCTTTAGAGTTAGGAGTATCACCCACATGTAGTTGCAAAAAATCTCTTTGTAGCCTTAGCTTGCTTCCACTATTGCTTCTTGCTTTGTAGATCTTGCCCAACCCTACTACACCTCTCCTTCCCTACTACTTCTTCTTCTCTCAAAACTTCACCTGTCTTTCCTATTTTTATTCTTTTTTTTTGAAGAATAAGAACAAGTGGAAGAATGAAAGAAAACGAGAGAGTGAATGGAAATGGGGATTTTATAGGAATGAGGGAGCTAGGGGTTTGGGTGTTGGCCGGAAATGGAATGGAGGGTGGGGATGGGGTAGAGTGGGGTGAGGGAGAATGGATGGAAGAGATGATGCCAACACAATTCTTCTAGAAGCTCTTTGGAAGTTTCATGAAAACTTCCCACTCTCAAAGTCAACATACACATGGTGAATTACCTCCACCATTGGATCTCCATCAAGATCCAAGCCATGATATGATGCTAGGGTTCCTAACCCTAGGTTAGGTTAAAGGACCTTAGGTCACCATACCCTAACCCTAGTGCACAATTTCAATCCCTATTCAATTCAAGCACTAGCTCAATTTAAAGTAACCAATATATATAATTTAAAATCTATAAAAATATATATTTTATAGAAATTATAATTTTCACCCGGAAATTGTCCAGTCAAAATAATCGGGAAAAATTCACAGTTTAATTGAGAAGATATTCCGAGTTTACCTCATCGGGTTCAGAACATCTCATATGTGTGAAATCTCTCAATAAAAACTGATAATTATTAGAAAAATATGTAATCGTGTGCAATACTCATATGTGCACAGATTACAATGCAAAAATAGCTGTATGCTAATTTGCGGGGTATTACATCACTCCCTCCTTAGAATCGTTCTGTCCTCAGAACGTCGCTAGTGGAGAAAAAAAAGAAAACACAATCACCGATGGTTCATGAGATATTTTCTTGAACCATCTCCAGCTTCCCGAGTGATATTCCAGTTAAATTGGTCTTCCACCAAGTTAAATTGTTGCTCTTTAGTCATCTGGGTGGACCCATCATGAATTTGATGCTGCCATTCTTCCGCTCCTGCTCTGGAGTAGACGATAACTGCATTACCTTGCTTGTCCTTTTCCGCAAGTGATGCTGCCTTACTCTTTTTTTACGAATCCTGCTGGTCAGTAGCCACTCCCTCCTTAGAAGGGATGAAGTCGCACATTTTTGTTCTGATCTTCCAGCAGCTCTTGTTAGCTGCACATCAGGTTATGAATCGACATCCAGTTGCAGTTTTGCCTTCTGAACATTCGGATGCAGACTTGCCTTTCGATATCTAGTTGCAGGTTTGCCTCCTGGACATTCGGTTACAGATTGCCTTTCGGTATCCAGTTGCATGTTTGCCTTCTAGACATTCGGTTGTAGATTTGCTTTCCGGTATCCAGTTGCGTGTTTGTCTCTATTGATGTCTGGTTATAGACTAGTCGCCGCTGAACACGACTGTACTAAGCTTGCTAGCAAAATGAAATACATTGAGACTGGTTTAGATATAGGGAAGATCACAAACATAAGTTGGAAAAGCACTACCATATGATTTTCGATCATCCTATCTGCCAACTCAGCTTAATTAGAAGAAAAGTCTTTTATCCAGGAAGTAGCACATTGAAAAGTTTTCCAAAATACAATATCATTCATGACGGAGTTGAACATTCAGAATACAAGATGGATTACATCTTTCTTCAACTTTCAAAACATTTCAAAATATAGTTGGTCCAAATAATATCTTCACCATGCTACTAATATTCAGTTACTTGCATGCTGAGCATCCCCATTGTAGTTGTGGGAAATTCGGCTTGATATGCCCAAGTTTTCCGAAGTTGTAACAATTCTTGGCTTTAGTAGTTGGGCAGTTTGACTTGAAGTGTCCGACTTTCCTGCATTTGTAACAACTCTTGGCTCTAGGTGCTTCCTTGGGGTGCTTTTCCTTAGTGTTTTTGGTAGTTTTCCCAGTTGTTCTTGGCTTGATGTTGTTCTGGAGTTCCCACCAATGGCTCTGGAAGTGTGTCATATCGGATTGAAGTTGCTCTTGTTCTTCTTTTAGGCATGCAATCTGTGCTCGGTAAGTGTTGATCTACTGTTTGGCCTGGCGGATTGCCTTTCTCCTGCGCTTCTTCAGTTTCCTCATTCTTAGATACAACATGGCTATCATCTGCCATTCCCCGGTTGAGTCTGGTGATGGTGGAGGTGAGTCTTCTTCATTTTCAGTTTACTATAGCACTTGCCTCATTTCTTCCTCTACTGTCATTATATCCCTGGTAAGCATTGGCTCATCTACTACTACTGACACATCACTGATGAAGATATCTTCGAACACCATTCTGCAAAACATAAACGAGTTTAGTCCTAGTTAGAGAGGAATCACAGATATATCGATTACTCGAATTATCTGAACATAGATCTGTCTCTAACTAGCATTTTAAGTTTTAACTTCCTACCATGTCAGATTACAATTTGAAGTCAGCTCTGATACTAACTGTAAAGCCTCGGATCCCCGTTACAGGACATTCGTAACATCACCAGAATCTTTTCCTTCAAATGCATCTCAACACAGTAAATAACATGAAAATTAAAAAACCTTTATTGCCAAATAGAATCATTACATCAATAGTTACAACCCTTATCTTGTTCTTGAACAAGGAATACAAATTACATAAACTTATTACAACTGATTACGAAAATATTTCAATTCCTTTTGCGAAGCTATCGGCTATCTTCCAGAATGATGATCGGCCCGGTCACTGCCAAAAATTTCGCTGAATGGTCTATCTGCCTCCCTAGGGCTTGCCCCTAAGCTTGAGCCTTCTGCTGCGCGACTCTGATATCTCTACACCCGCTCGAATGGTAGGCATGTACATTGCCGCCCCACTTGGATGCCCTGCTGGCCTGGATCTCCTGCCCTCATGACCCGGTATCTGGTACCTAATTAAGTGGGAACGTCAGTAATTCTACTGACGCAAAGCTGATAAGAAAAAAGCGATCTCCAATTAGCACACCCACAATTTGTCTTGAAGGGAAAAGAACGTGTATCCTGATTTTTTACTGTTCGTGTATGCCATAACCTAAGGTTTAATGCATAAAACAGAGTACACAACAGATGGACTTAATCTAATGTCAGCAAGAATCTGGACACACATGCATCCCATACTACATGTGCTCCAGATCAAGCCGTTTCTCCAGTTTTAGGGATTCGAACCCTCGCTGTGCAATGCATTCTACTTCGATCCACTTCCTGTTCCTGATAGTACAACATGAATGAGGAGGTATATGAAAATAAATAATTCGGGGAGCTATCCTGTTGTCACCAATAATTGTTGCATCGGACCATCCTCAAAATTTGTGACGAACTTACAGATATACCGCAGCATATCCATTGCGCAGAAGATCCATTATGATTCATTCGTGTTCACCAACAATAGAACATGATGGCCTCGAAGGTCTAAACCCCATATCCGCCAGGAAATCGACATCCCGTTCTTATCACGATACTTCAGGAATCAACAGTGCAAGATACGCACCGCAACACGTATCCCTAATGATAGGAAAAGACAATCTTTGGTTATCACCACCTAGTGCTAACTCTCAGAACAAGTTGGATTATAGGGAATCACCCCTAATACCAATTTGGTCTTCCAGCGAAACAATAAAGGAAAACCTAATCAATGCAGTTCACTGAAAACATGTTGTCACTCAAATCATACACGGTGTTGAACAATCAATGTCGAGCCTGACTGGTCTGTCAAAATAACAATCATCATGGGAATCACATCCACTGATTCCCAATACCTTCACAGGTCAGCGACCAAATAATCCCGGCCCGTGACCCTCAGCAAGTAGTCCAGCAGCATCCCAAGGATGTAATATAATTCAAATGAAGGTAAGCACATACATAATCACAAATTCCTGACCATTTGACAGACTCAGGCATCGAGACACCAATCCCAACTCGACCAGAGCTATAACCCAACTTACTCATGTCCACCATGAGTACTAAGTACAAGAACTTGTCTAAGTTCCAGATGAAATGCTAAGACATATTTTGAGACTCAATAGCTCATGATCACCACACTGCGGTATGCAGATAGTTCCTCATCAATTGTCCGATAGAATAGTTCAAGAAATAACAGTAGCTGTAACTCAAGCTACGCTCATCAGAATCCAACACAATCAGACTTTCTAGAAGGGTAGGGAGATCCACTGCAATCTCCCAGTGGAAGACTCCCTCAATTCTTTTAAAGAACTCAAGTTCCCGAGCTAACTTAAGCTCGAAGTCAAATTAACCAACATGTTGCTAAACTTGCAATGCCCATAACTTCCAGCACACGAGTCAGAATTGGTTGATACTACCCATTCCGGAAATCTAAGACCCTACTCTACAACTTTCCAGATTTTCTCAAATTCAATCATCCGGATACCATATAAGCCTCATATAATTCTAGATGTACGTTTCTTCGTGCACTTGCTGCACATTTCCGATATCATAAAAGTTTGCCGACTTATCGGAATTACTCGATTTCGGGTTCCATGGAAAGATGATAGTTTCTACTCCAACTTCTTAGTTGAATACATCTCCAGATTCCATCACTAAAGTCCTCAAAACCCCCAAATTCCATCAGGTGCACAAACAGGGGAAAAATTAATTTTTCAATAAACAGGACCTCGACTAGACTGGATCTGCCCTAATCTTTGAAAATTCATAACTCTCAACCTAGAAACTGGAATTACGAAATTCCAGTTGGGTTAGAAAGCTATGAATTCCTACTACGACTCTTTTGTTAGTCAATTTCCCAAATTCTTGATAAATAATTTCAGAATTTCCCATCTTCGCAGACTAGTCGATTTGTACTCATCTGAACCCAGTCCACATTGAAATTCAATAATAAATCAACCTTAAGTCCAATGCTCATGAAATTTGAGATTCTTAATCCACACATATACTATTCCACTGTGTCCAAGATTCACAGTCAGATTTATATCACACAATTAGTTATGACTCCTCAAACATAGCATACAATTTTAGCCCTTCTTTAAGCAGGGTTTATACTACTATATACAGCGTATTATTTTAACCTTATCAAATGACCTCTAAAAATTCTAAAATTTGAGAATCATCAAATAGACGCATACCTGAAGTTATTCCGAAAATTCTATATCCAGATCATATACAGACAATTAGTTATGACCATTTGAACTTCAGTCCAAAAACAGTCAGCTTCAGCCACAACTTCCAGACCAGTTGTATTCTACAATTTCTTTGAGATATCAAACGACCTCGGAAAATTATAAAATTTAAGAATATAGTTGTATACACAAAAAAGAGTTTCCACAAAAGTTTCCAACGCAAAATAGCCAGTATTTATAGAGATACAAGGTCGAAAAGACACAGCAGAATTTCACACAACAGCAGCTCTCCTGGCTGTCTCTGTCCGAATTTGGGCCAAATGTTTGGGCTACCAAATTGCTTCCAAATATTACGAGAAAATTCATGGATGCACTAAATACATAGAACAACAAATCCCCTAAATTTGAGCCCCAAATTCCAAACCGTTTGAAAGCAAGAAATTCTTAAAGTCACCTATTCACACATGTTCTATAACAAAAGCATCCTGAAAGAGATATTCTATCATACTACTATCATTTTCTTAGCATGTCATGTTCTTCACACAAGTTAATCAAATTTTTCTTAGCTTCTACCACATGCCAAAGATCTCATAAACATAAAAAATTAAATCTTTAGAGTTAGGAGTATCACCCACATGTAGTTGCAAAAAATCTCTTTGTAGCCTTAGCTTGCTTCCACTATTGCTCCTTGCTTTGTAGAGCTTGCCCAACCCTACTACACCTCTCCTTCCCTACTACTTCTTCTTCTCTCAAAACTTCACCTTTCTTTCCTTCTTTTTTTTTTCTTTGAAGAATAAGAACAAGTGGAAGAATGAAAGAAAATGAGAGAGAGTGGAAATGGGGATTTTATAGGAATGAGGGAGCTAGGGGTTTGGGTGTTGGCCAGAAATGGAATGGAGGGTGGGGATGGGGTAGAGTGGGGTGAGGGGGAATGGATGGAAGAGATGATGCCAACACAATTCTTCTAGAAGCTCTTTGGAAGTTTCATGGAAACTTCCCACTCTTAAAGTCAACATACACAAAAAATTATCTCCACCATTGGATCTCCATCAAGATCCAAGTCATGATATGATGCTAGGGTTCCTTACCCTAGGTTAGGTCAAGGGACCCTAGGTCACCATACCCTAACCCTAACCCTAGTGCACAATTTCAATCCCTATTCAATTCAAGCACTAGCTCAATTTAAAATAACCAATATATATAATTTAAAATCTATAAAAATATATGTTTTACAGAAATTATAATTTTCTCCCGAAAATTGTCCGCTCAAAATGATCGGGACAAATCCACAGTTTGATTGAGAAGATATTCCGAGTTTACCTCATCGAATTCAGAACAGCTCATATGTCTGAAATCTCTCAATAAAAACTGATAATTATTAGAAAAATTTGTAATCGTGTGCAATACTGATACGTACACAGATTACAATGCAAAAATATCTATATGCTAATTTTCGGGGTATTATAGCAACAATTACCCAATCTCATAAGAAAATTGATTGTAATACAAAAACAGTTACCCTATTGTCAAGATTCTCATTCTGCGAGTTGGTATGATGGTGAGGGAGCTGATACAGAGATTGATATATCATATATATAAGGATAATGTGTTTGTGTTGCTGTGTACAGGTGTTAATGGTCAATTCTGTAATAGGAATCTGCAGCGACACGTGAGGGAGAGACAGAGACGCGGAGGGAAGACTATAGAGGCAAATTGTCCATGTGATCAAGGTGGAGATATCTTGCCAATATGAGTTTTACAATGACCTAATTAAAATTTCCTTATAGTTTTTACTTGGAAGGAAAATAATGATGATTTATTTGTTGAGTTTAAATGTGTTTCTCTCACTTTCTTAATCTTGTAAATATAGTAAAATTTCAAAGTTTATTTCTCACATAATGTTGCTATTCTTGTCGTTACAATTAGTCATCAGTGATCTATTTTGCAATGAAACAGTATTATCTGACATTCCCTGTCAAGTGGTGGATTCTTTGAAGCAGTTATGCGAGTTTGAAGTAATTCCACATTCATTGGAACTTGGGTACTCTTACTGGGGAGCAGGTCCGTTGCAAGGAAACTTTTTTAATTGTCCAAACTGACCAAAACTCTTCAGCTTCTAAATGAATGGAGACTTAAATGAACATATAAAGTACATCATTATTTAGTCTTCTGTTATGCAAATATCGTATCTTCTTCACAGACATACTTCCTATACTTGAAGAAAATTTATGCCATATGATTGAGTGTTCTTGTGAAAAAAAACACTTTTATATTAGAAAAGCTGGGTGATTGAGTCAATGATGTCTATAGCAGTGATAGGCCTGCTGTGTTTGTATGCTAATTTGGTAATATTAAAATTTTGTGGCAAATTTATTGTGAAAAAACGAACAATCATTCCAAAATTGTGCATGGAACACAGTTTGTTCACTGGGAACATTTATCAAGTATACACCAACAATTTAGTGATTACTTGTATATGTAACTACTTGCAGCACCAAATTATTATTTTCTTAATGGCATTGGAGCTCAACATAATGGATACTGATGATGAACTTAAGAGTTAATAATATTGTAAGTCAGCACTTTGGTAATGATGAACTTAGATGTATACACAGAAAAACTATAAGAAAAATAGAACAATTTGCACTAATGTCGAAGAAATATTTACGAGTTGTACCTTTGGAACTTAACATCAACTGTACCCAGTAATGGTGAGATTGTCAACATGATCGAGTGTCAAACCTGAAATAAGAACATTACATTTCACTGGATCGAGTGTCAAACCACTAAATAATATGATACCATGTATGGGTAGAGGAAACTCAAGTTCCACATAGAATAAGGAGTATTTAACTAAGATAATTTGGGCAATCTCAATAAAGGTCGTGCTTTGAACACATTAATCCAAAAAGTATAGTGGTAACTTAGCAAAAGCAAGGATGCCTAAAGTAGATCAAAACAAACTTGGATAAAAAAAATGATGTAGTTAAAAAATTCATGCACTAAAAAGTTTATGTGGTCTAAGCATATGAAACAGTTTTGGCATCAGGAGATCATGTATTACTCAAAATTGTGTGTTCTAAGCTTCAGGAGTTCATGCACTAAAAAATTTAATAACTAAAATGTTCTAAGTTTTGGCTTCAGGAGATCATGCACAAAAAAATGAGGGATTCAAATACAAAATACTTCACCTCATCTCATGCTATCTCTGTATATTATTTTTGTTACTTCCTACATGAAAGCATATTTTACTCCTTAGTTACAGAGTTATACTTCTCAGGATACCTACAAAGTTGCATATTCTAATCCTTAGTGACATGAAAGTATATCTAGACTCTGCTAAGATAAGATCACAGAGAAGATTCACAGTGGGGTAAGCAAGAGACTTCTGACATCAAAAGATGGCAAACAACAGGAAAATAAGTCTAATCAGCAAGTAGATCAAAATTTTCAAGTGTAACAGCTAGATGTGGCATCCAACATTAGTTTGGACATCAAAGTAGCATATCTGAAGTGATTGTTAATAGAATAATTGACATGAATATGAACTAAATTTGCACTGATTTTGGAAGGACTCATAATCGTATCAATATATATTAGGATGAAATAAAATAGAAAATACTCAAGTCATACCTTGAGCTATTGCTTCATCAGTTATATCCTTGAAGCGGTGTGAGGCAAGCTTTGGCTCAGAACAAAGCATTGAACAAAAAATCCTGTAAAACAAAGACAGGTCAGAAAAGCTCCAGACGTTCTCCATATACACAGCCAACATAAACAAATACTCCCAAGTCAGACCTAAATATAGATCCTTCAGATCTTTCTTCTCTGAATCTGATCCTCTATAGTTAGCTTCAAACTCTTGAACTTCAGCTTCTTTTGTAACCCACACAGCCAAAAGAAAAAGGGATCCCTTATGTGCAGAGTGAATATAAAAAAAAACATGCTAGCAATTTTATTATCTCAGTTGTTACAATCTAACTCAATAACCTAAAATTACAGGATACCTTCTTTTTCTTAAAACACATCCATATATACAAACAATAACCATGAATATTCAACACATCCATGATTTAATTCTTCTTCTTTTTCTTTCTTTTGGCAAGTCAGGAAATAGAAAAAAATGAAAAAAGCTTAACCTCACTGAGTGCACCTATGCAAGGCAAGACACTTGGGTCACTCTTTATGTAGGAGACCAAATCTTTAGTGTAACCCCTATTTCTGCAAATACGTATTTCCTGGGTATTGTTCCATATTTTGATATTTATAAATTTGTTATTGTTAAATTCGTTTTTGAATTTATTGTTTAAGCTTTTCCTAAACAATAGTTGTAATTATTTTGAATAAACATTGTCTCTATTTCTACTTGATCAACTATTTACATTTTAAACTCAAATCAAAGATATTGTTTCTGTTTGAACATTTTCGACAAATTCATATTTTTATATATTGATATCACTCTGATAATTGCTAGTATTATTTATTAGTATTTTTATTCTTATTTTCATTTTATTATTAATGTTATTATTAGTATTATTATTTTATTGTCATGGTTAGTATTTCTATTCTTATTGTTATTACGATTACTTATTATTATTATTGATTATTACAACAAATCAATTCTTCTTTATAATTGTGTTTATAATTATTTCAAATAATTTATGTAATGCAAATTTTATCAGATATCTTATTCCCTATATTTGAATTTATATTGATCTATTGTATTATATACAATGTAATTTATTTTATTGGATTTATACCCAATTACCCAATACCCAATATCTCTTTTTCCCTATAAATACTCTAATCTTCTTTAAACCCTAATCCTATTTCCTAACCCTAGCCGCCTAACCCCTGTTTACTGTGAAGCCCCCGTTCCTGTGCATCCCCCTTTCTCTCCCGCTCTCTCTGTTTCCATCTCCATTGCCCCTCCGCAACCCAACTCTCGATCGCCCCTAGCTCCTCTGATCACCCGCCTCGTCTTCGTCATTGCTCCGCCCTCACCACCACCATTCCCGTCTCCATCTCTCATCGTCCCCATCATTTCATCCCCGTCGACTTCACCTTTGCCGCTCGACCGAACCTCCCCACCTTCGAACCTCCCCACCTTCGAATCCACCTCTCCGTCACCGCCTCATCGCCCTAGCCCTCGCCCTCGTCTCCGCAGTCGCGACCCCCGATCATCCTGCCCATGTGCACCACCAGAAGAACCACCTCTCGCTCACCTCTTCCTCTCCCCTGTTTTTGAACCAAAAGCAGAGCTCTTCGCAGTGCCATCTCGCCGCTGCATCGCTTCCTGACCAGTCGCCGTGGCCACCGAGTGCCACAGCCATCAGCTGTCGCAGTCGCCGTGTCGTCTCTCTCTCCTCGCCGAAGAAGACGATCAACGATTGGGTGTCTTCGCTGTCCCGTGTTCGGCCACGCCAGATCCACTTTTTGTTGTCCCCTGTTTTGGATTGGATCCGGTGTGAGGAAAGGATTCTATTGGCTGATTTGGTGTTTCGTGTTCTGTGCGCACCAGATCCAGTTTCGGTGTTCTGTGTTCTGTCCCGATCTGGTGTGAAATTTTGCTCTTGGCTTTTGCAGTTGCTGTGGTTCTTTGCACGTGTTTTTGGGAGATTTTGCCCGGGATTCTGATCCCGTTATTCCTATTTAATTGTATCTGCAATATATCAGGCAAGTCTCTTCTTGAACCCTTTTTATTATTTGCGTTCAAGATTATTTGATCTCCTGCAAGTAGATCCTGTCCTTTTTGCTATCAAAAACTGCTTTTGACAATTCCGTTAAGATTATCGAGGGTTTACACGAGCTAACCCGACGTACTCTTAACATCGTGCTATCTCTTCGATCTTAAACTCAATCCCCAATGTTTCATGCATATGTACAATTAAATAACTAGATTCATGCATAGGACTACTTGACAACATGGACATGATAAATTGAACGTGCTAGATTGAATTTAATTGATGAATTGACACCATAATTGTGATAAATGTATCTTAAACCTTAGAAATTTGCATATTTACACCTAGGATTGCTTTGATTAGCAATTTGCAAGCTATATGTGATCGTATGAATCATTTGTTATCTTTTTATGTTAAGTAGATTTCTGGACTGCTGTATGTTTCACTTTGAATCAGATTTTTAGCCGTCCTAATTACATAATTTGAAAGAACTTACTGAACATAAAACGTAGCCCTTGATGTCTATATAATTTTTCCCTGGTGCAGATTTAAATTCCAATTTTTCATCTGTTAGATAACATCACTTTACTGCAACTGTGTTAGTAATTTCAGACTCATAATTTCATGCGTATCCTGCTGTTTCTTATTTTATTTGACCCTGTTAATAGTAAAAGAAAAATTTGAAATAAATTAGGCTGGACCTAAATATGTATACCTACTTTACTAAATTTTTGTAGATTTTATTAATGAGTTTTTTGACCAGAAATAATTAGTAGAACATAACCTACGGCATGCTGACTAAACATAAAACCTGATTAGAATAGAG
Source organism: Hemerocallis citrina (assembly GCA_017893485.1). NCBI lineage: Eukaryota > Viridiplantae > Streptophyta > Magnoliopsida > Asparagales > Asphodelaceae > Hemerocallis > Hemerocallis citrina. The sequence continues at coordinate 145,615,539 of CM030365.1, forward strand.
TTTTCACCCTAGTTCCTGTGTCTTTTATATGCCTTAATTATACTCGCTAGAACCGTGAGGAAGTCTACTTTCCATATCTTCTGGCGGATTCAGATTTACTATTGTGTAGTGACCATAATCCATGTTTTGGTATAGCAAGGTCATGCTGCCCTGATTTTGTGAAATGCGTTTATATGATGTGTTTGCTTCTTACTTTGTCTATAATGCATAGAATTAGTCACACTGAGTATTATACAACGTTGACACCCTCTTGCATGCTCACATAGGATAAAAATAAACTATTAACAAGCCGGGGTATTAAGGGTAAACTTTGGTAGTGAACAATCGGGAAATGTACTCGGTAAGGCCTTCTCGCTTGCACGAACACTTGACTTGGAAGGAGGAGATTGTCATTGAAGAAGATTATCTTGTTATCTCATTATCTCGTTATCTTGTTATCACGTTATCTAGTTACGTCGAGTACACGAACCGTGAATTCACCATCAGTCTAAAACGATCACTGTACTTGCGCAGAACCTGTGGAATGGGACGCAGCAGTACGTGCACTAGATAGATTAATAAAATACTTAACAACCTGCATACTTGATCTTGTATTGAACTTGACTTGACATCACGCATTACATGCGTGATTATTGTAACTCTTTGATATTACTGCATGCTCTTTGCTTTGCTCTTTGACTTTCACCATGTTTCTTTTATTTGTTATTCATGCTTTCCTTTATCCTCTGTTTTCCCTACTTGCAGCCTACGACTTGCTCTAAGGACAATCTTTTCTTTCTTTTTAGATCCAGCATTAACAGGTACCGAAGGAGCAGTACAAGAAGGACTTGGTGAGCAAACTCTCTGAAGATCGGAGCTGGAGACTACTTAGCTATCTTTTGTTATTTGCTTATTGTATTTCTTTTTATCATACTTTGTATTCTTGGGCTTTATGACCCGAAGTTTGTTTTTATCCTAGATGTTGGATTATTATTTGGTGAATTTATTTCATGATTATGTTTGAGTTTATTCATTGTTTATGTGATTATATTTTTTGCCTGCGTGGTTGTTTCTCTTGTATATTGTTGAGTTAGACTGGTACAGCTTATGGATGATGCATAATCATTCGCTGGGCCTTCGTTACATGCTTGTATTCCCGTATTTTGGGAAGCGGGACATGACATTCAGATACAGGCAAACTAAAAAAAACGAAACCCCTGTGACAAATCACAACAAAAAGAAATTAGAAATGAGAAAAAGCAAGTTCTATACCCTAAATTTATACCAAATCTGAGAAACTCTGATCTTATTTTCCTTCTCCAATCACTAACAATCAAGATTAGATTTAGACATGAAACTAAAATGAACTATACACTTTTATGGGAACATAAAACTAAAATGAACAAAACAAACATGAAAGATGCAAAAGATTCAAGCTTTATCCTTTCTTCTCAAATCAGAATTCATACTCATCAAAATTCGCACTACGAACATTGCAAACAGCATTCAACCGCAAATATCTCGACTTTAAGCATCAAATGGAATGAGAAAAAGAATTGTTTTGTTTGTCAATGAGAAAAAGCAAGTTGTATACTGTAAGGCACATGGTGAAATTATTGTAACAAGTTGTATACTGTAAGGCACTATAAGGCACATGGTGAAAAGTATAGATGGTCTTTATATTGCAACAGTGAACATACTACATAATTATTGAATGGAACACATAATGAGCAACAATGAACAGTGAACGTACTACAGAAACTAAAGAAATTTGGAGTTACAGAACACAACATAAATAGTATTAAAACAGTAAATTACCCTACAAAATAAATTTCTTGAATAAAACTAATTCTTACCTGAATTATGGTTTATGTTCTCGGTGATTGAGTTGCATCGGATGCAACGGATCGTGCAGAAGAACTTTCACTGTCAGAATCTGTAACACAACTTAAGGTATAAGTCAATTTAACTTTAAAGGAAAACAAAATTTCCTGTACTATCAATGTTTAACCTAGTTATTAATATAAAAACAATTCAAAAAAGGACCATGAATTCAATAAATTAAGGTTGTCCAAAAAGGAAAATACCCCCCCAAGTCAATTGGTAGCATGGATTTAGTTTTCAATTTGAGGTGGAAATTATGTATTTTGCAAAGAACAGTACATAGATAAAATTGTTACCACTGGAGGAAGATCAAGTATCACTACTTGAGCTACTTGAGCTACTTGAACTACTTGACCTACTTGCATTATCCACCTTATTTTCACCTCCTTTTGGCGAAGAAGCCACCTCCGTTTCATCAACCACTGATTCCAACAAAATCACACATCATCACGAAATATAAGGCAATCCTAATTTTCAGGATGTAGGAAGAACATGTTTTTCAAAGTAGATTTTCAAAGTAGTTTTTGAAAGTTGATTTTCAAAGACATGTTTTTCAAAGTAGATTTTCTGTAAACTAAAAACTTCAATCATCTGACAAACCTTCCAAATTTCTTGAAAATAGTCTTCCTAGCTTTACTTAACCACCTTCCATATTGGTGTACATGAAGTAGATCTACATTCTTTTAGTCCTAAATGATGCAGGGCGCAAATTCAAACTCAACAAATTGCACACTTGAAGATCTAAAGTTAAAGGCACATACCCACATGGAATAAAACCCAAACATAACAACATGAAATTGCAAAAAATTTTACCTTGCCTACAACAATTTTGTCAGATTGGTCCCAATTACACAACAAATTAGTTAAATCATCTTAAATCTTGATAATTTACATCCAACGAAGCTTACAATAGAATGACATGATCGTACATATTTGGTGATAGTTTACTTTTATTTGGTGATATATTCATGAACTAATATATTCGAGTCCGACCATTTGATCAATTTATCACGTGGTTTCGACCATTCGATCATGGCAACTAAATAAACAAACCGCAATACCCACAAAAAGTAGCCACAGATTTTCTTGATTTGGCACATAACTCGTCACCAATTCTTAAACTATTGGATGTTATTTATATTCCCAATCGATTTGTTACTGAGCGATCTTAATTTTTCATAAACTTCAACTCATTCAAATCTAACATCAACAATCATATCCACAACCGAATCGAATCAAAATTTAGAACTGAAACCCAAAATAAATTTGCAAAAAAAATAACCTTTTCTACAACAATTCCCTATCAAATAAAAAATTTCAATCCCAAGTTACCCAAATTTCAATCCCAAATTAAAAGTAAAACATGAAACTACAATAAAGAACCCGACTTCATACCTTGAAACACAGTCAAGGAGGGCAGCGCCAGGAGATGGGGCGTCGGGGCTGGCTTCAGGAGGCGGGGCGTCGAGAGAGAGAGGGGGGGGAGCGGGGCTTCAGGGCGTCGAGGCTGGCTTCAACCAGTGGGGCATCGGAGAGAGCGTCGAGGCTAGTTGCAGCCAGCGGGGCGTTGAGAGAGAGAGGGGGTTCGAGAAGTGAGGAGAGAGAGAGGGGGGGTTGGGGAAAGTAGCTGAGAGAGAGAGAGAGAGAGAGAGAGAGAGAGAGAGAGAGATGGGAGAGAGAAAGATGGGAGCCAGAAAGAGAGAGATAGTGAGAAAGAGAGAAAGAAGGTGCGGCATCGAGAGAGGGGGGGAGCGGGGTTTCAGGGTTTCGAGGCTGGCTTTAGCCAGTAGGCGTCGGGAGAGAGCGTAGAGGCTGGCTTCAGCCAGCGGTGTAACGCCCCGAATTCCAAATAAGACCGAATTCGAGATTTCACAGGATCTTTACTTCACTTCGTACAATTTTACAAGAAAATTAAAACTTTTACAACAACATCAGAGTTCATTACATTTTTTGTTTACATAGTGGAAGAATACAACAATGAAATAAATACAACTTGTACAACTATAACAATGTAAATCATCAACTGCATCATAACATCTTTACTTCTTCATAAAAGTCCATTATCTGCATATTAAGCTGTGGGCACGTTAGTCACTTACAACTGATGAAAATGTTATGCTCGGCCATCCTCTCTATGCCGTACATATAACGATCTCATTACTTTAACACATTACAAAAATTGAATGAATAATAATGTGTTAAATTATGACTATACTAAACATGTAAGTGAATGTCATGCCCTAATGCCTAATGCACACATTTTATACTAGGATGACACTAATGCACACTAGTTCGGATTCTATGCATCTCATACTACATAGGTCCGAGGGCAAGTGCCTATGCACTCCACAATAAAGGGTTCGATCCCTCGCCATGACAACTACTCAGTAATAAGACAAGGTTTAGATCATTCCACGAATTTGAATCCTAGCCCCAGAGTCCACCGCTGACTGTTATAACAGATCCCACATCGTGCGAATCATCCCGCAAGTGCCCCCCTAACCCCGATATACGTATATACATGGGAGTATAGCAACTATCCGCCTGACTACGCAAAGTCCCGGATTAAAAATAAAAGCCCGTCTCCTACGGAGCAACCACAGTCCGTCAACTGGGTCTATAGCCACGGAGTCCACCGCCGACTATATAGAGGCAAGCCACTTACGTTTGCCCAGGTTTACTACGTCTTCACTTATGTGCCTAATTATTTAGTTCAAGTCATGAATAAATTTCCAAGCCTAGAATTAGTTTTACTTCCTACCGGACTTAATCAACAAAATACGAGATGGCTCCATGGCCATATTTCAAGATATATCTCAACTCTTTTCAATTCAATAGTGCCGGTACCCGAGGTCTCACTAACTCTAAATCACAAACTTTTTCATGTACAAGAATCCATGGATACACATATCCTTCAATAAACATGTCTTAAACCTAGATATTTTCATTTTCAACTCATTTTCAAATGATCAATATCTTATCCACAAAGCAATATTTTCCTTAGTCTTGCCACTATTCATAATTTAATCATCCGTTCACATTCTTTATAAGCAAAAAAAATGATTTATTTCAAGAACACAATCACATGAGATTTTATAACAAAATCAAGCCATTACAATGTCTCAATTTACTTTAGAATATTTCTTAAACAAAAACAAGGTATAATCTCCTCAAAAATCACTTCTCAAATTAATACTTTGATTTTCTTCACTACAAAGTTCTATTTACAAAATTTCAATTCTTTTTATACTTCAAAAATAAACAAGAAAATTTTATAATTATTTCTTGTGATTTTCCATTTCATTTATATCAATAATTAAATTTATTTCTAAATCTTTTCATACCAAAACTCCAATATATGCATAAAGACTCAAAAAAATTATCAAAAGATGGCTCTGGGTTTCGAACCCTGAACCAGCCAAAGGCAACAGCAAGAGCCCGAGCCCAGACCCATTAGCCACTAAGTCCTTTGTGGACTTATGTTCTAAAGCCCAAGGTAACTATCTAAGTATACAATTCTCGGGTTATGAATTAATTAAAAACAAAATACAAAAAAAATGTTGTAGACCACAAGTTTCGAACCCGTGACCTGCCGACACACACAGCCAACGCCAGACCACTAGGCCAAGTGCGCCCAACGTTATAGAATCTATTCATATGCTTTTGTTCAAAACTTCATGTTATTTCTTTTCTTTCTTAAAACTCGATTTTCCATTCGTTCTAATCTTTTGTCAGACTGGATTTTGTTTATAAAAACTGAGTATACTTCTTAACAGTAACTCATAGATTGAAAGTCATATTTTTGAAACATAAAACAAACTTTCAAAATTGTTTCTTCTTAAACACAAATTTTGCATTCATTTATTTTAACCAAAGATATCATATTATATCTTTTATAACAATCAAATGAGTTCCATAGCATCAAATTTACTTTACAAAAAGAATGTATTTGCTTATCCAAAAGAAACTCAACAATTATTCACATAATCAAAAATTTCTACATTCATGTATACTAGTTTATGACAACTAATCAATTATTTCTTTTCTCATTACCAACTAACATAATGTTGATTAATTTACTATCACATGAAGGAATAGAACTACAGCCCCATATAGCAGAAAAAATAAAGACATTTCCTAATGTCCTAACAGAAAAAAGAGAAGTACAATCTATAATCGGGTTACTAAATCAAACAAGAGGATACATACCAAATTTATCAGCAAAAATAAATTGGTTACAATAAAAACTAAAAAATGTTTAAGAAATGGAAATGGACCCCAGAGGATGAAGAAAAGCTTAAAATATTAAAACAACAAACTTCAAAATTAAATAAGCTAAGATTACCTGTTAAAGAATGTTCACGGATAATAGAAATAGATGCATGTGAAAATAATTGGGGAGCAGTATTAAAATTCATAGAAATAGGTGAAGAAGAAGAATGACTAGCCAGATATACTAGTGGATCATTCACACAGACCCAACAAAATTACCACATAAATGAAAAAGAACTACTAGCAATCTTAAAAGCTATAAAAAAAAGTTTGAGTTATTCATAATACATACAAAATTTATAGTAAGAACAGATAATACACAAGCAAAGAGTTGGATTAACAATATAATAGACCCAACTATAGCAAATAAAAGGTTGATAAGATGGCAAATGGAGTTAGCACATTACGACTTTTCAATAGAAAATATAAAAGGAAAAGATAACATCCTAGCGGATTTCTTATCAAGAAGCTAACAATTTCATTTTTACAGTATGGAAAATAGAGTTCCGCATATAAAACAGGATATAGTCTACCTAAAGGAGACCGTGGAGAAATTAAAAGGAGCATTTAACCAACTACAGCTGTAAATATGTGGTCTTCAAAGTATATTTTACCAACATAAAAATACAGATCATATTGACAAAATGAGCGAAGGGAGTGAACCTATTAACCCACAAATTACAAGTGAGATCACAAAAATAGCCACATAAGAGGAAAACTCCACATCCATACAGTCTACTACCTACAAAGAGAGTTTACTCTCAGATCCTCCAAAATACTCTAAGAATGATTTATTTTTACAATATATTGAGAAATTATGCCAAACCACTCAGGTCAACCAATTTATCAAGATTATTTCTCAACAACATATGAACAAAGCGATCATACTACCAGGAGGAAATCCAAAAACAGTGACAGTATTGTTCGAAAGAGAACTTATCCACTGCATATATCCATCTCGAGAATGTGAAGAACTTAGCCAGTTACCAAACGAAGTATATAAAGCTGCAAAAAGTATTTTGTTCTCACAAAGGCATCCAAAATATATGTCCGGGTATTTTTAGCTAATTTAGAATTCTTTGAAGATGATGAAGAACTACCAGCTCAACATATTATAAAGATAGGGATGACTACACAAATCCTATTTGGAGCAACCAATATTATACCATATAAAAACGAAGAATTTGAAAAACTGATCCCAGAAAGAAGAGCTACGGGATTTAGAACAATGTATTGTGAACTGAAGGACATACAAAATAGAGACGATAACATATGGATCTATGATAGCCCTGACCCACAAAAATTAATGATTTACAGCATAGCAAAAATTAAACAACCACAGTCAAAGAAAGAAGTCTTTGATAGCTGGTATCGAATTCTGCATAAAGGAGACATGACAATGACAAAAGAGACAGCTGTCCACTACTGTAAATTGATGAGGATGGAACCATAGCATGAATGCGAAAAATGCAGAAAAGAACAAGAGAAGGCTGACGAAAAGCTATTTCTGATGTGAAGTACATGAAGATGTTGGCCAGAAAAGAATCTTCAACGTAAGCAGTGACGTAATTGGCTCAATTATTTATCTATGATGTAAGGAATGATGTAATGAGACCAATAATTGTATATGATGTAAAGCCATCAATTCTTCTATAAAAGGGGAGGCAGGGTAAGGGAGAAATGCAGACCATCTAGGAGGAAAGAAATTTCATATAAGTTTGTAAGAAAAGTTTGGTCTGTAAGGAGATCGTGAGCAATAAAATTATCTTTCTATGAGTTCTTCTGCAAGATATTCTACTAAATAAGGTATGAAAAACTAATTTTTCTTACTTAGGGAGAGTTTTGTAAGACTCTACCTGAAGGATCTTGCAAAAAGACCCATTGTAACCTTCTATAGTTAGATTGTACACCTAGTAGCAGGAAACGAGTTAGGTTGTGGTTGCCTATATTGAAGTTCTACTCGTTGTTCCAGACATATCTCTCGCATGAAGCTCTCTTGAGAGCATAGTAATCATGAGATGGGAGGAACGTAAAAGGAGCACTGAAATCTGTGTGCATACCAGAGGTATTTTATCCACTGGTAGTAACTGGTACAGAGTAGCTCAAAGAGTTTTAACTAGGTTGGAAGCATGATGGGCCATTTTGTTTTGATTTTTAGGGTATCCTTAGAAATCTCTCTCTACTCCTGATTTTATAATTATTGTTGTTCAATAGAACAAATGGATAATAATATTTGGGGTATTGCCTCAAAATTTTTTGAATTAATGATTAATTATCAAGGAAGTGATAGAATGCTAGTTTTTAATGTTTATTATCCTCATAGAGTAACAAGCATGAATGATTATTATGAATTCAAATTATTCTTCTTTAGTGTACAACGAGTAATAATTATAACAATAAATTAAATAAATTTTGGAGAAACTAGTAATATAAATAATTGATGATCTAACTTTTTATGAAAGATCTTTATTATTTTATGAAAATGGTGTATTTAGTAGTTATATCTGGAGCCCTCTAACAGCATATAAACAATTTCTAGAAGAAAATGAACAGATTGGAGAAGGAAATAGATATATAGAAGAACTCGAAGAACCCCCATATGATAGTAATAGTGAAATATCTGAGACAGAATTAGAATATATGAGAGATCTTGAAGACACGTATGATTACTTTTTTGGGATAGACAATATACATTATTTCGAAGAATATTATTTTACAGAAAACTATCATCTTTTAAAATTTTAAAGTTTTTTTTATACTCTCTTCAATTCTATTTTTCAGGAGAGATTTCACGCTACGCAATCCAGTATGAGAGATTTCCCGCTACGCAACCCAGTTGGTATCAGAGCCAGTACAGAGTAAGTAAATTTTATTTAATTTCTGTAATTTTCTTTAAATTAATCACTAATTTATAAGCTATATAATAGAAAACAAAAATTTAATAATAAAACTAGAAATTATACCAAAATCCAAAAATCTTTACAATTTAATAAAAGGTCACACATCCTATAAAAAATATTATAGAAAGTTAATTAAGAACTAGATCATTTTGCTAAATATTTTTTAAACAGGATCGTTTCGCCAAATATTTCCAAAAAGTAGGTCAAATAGCCCATTAGTTCTGTATTGGATATTGTATTCCCATGCTGTTAGTCATATCAATCAGTTAGTTACGTCAATTGAAAATTGATGTTAATTATATTGCTTAAGAAATTTATAAATTACAACGAGGTTTCCTTGAATAAATAACTAGATATTTCTACACGGTAGAGATGTGTTTTCTTTTTATCAGAAAAGGTTTGGTAATTCCCTCCTTCAAAATATATTAGGATTAATATATATTTATCCAATTACAACAATCTGTTCAAGAGATCATGAGATAGAGCATAAAGAAAATATTGCAGGTTGAGGGAGTGAGATGCCCATTCAGCATTAGGGTGAAGAGAGGGTACATAACTACTATCATATATTTATACTTACGCTATGTTTAAATTCATACCCAGCTCTCAAAACCTGTATGGGGATATCTCAAATGCTCAATAATCTACCTGAAACCGAATCACTGTCTAAACAGTTAATTACTCTCCATAATATTACAAACTATGAATTAAAAACATAGTGTATCAATAGAGAAGTTCAATTCTCTCTGGCACTGACCAAAAACACTGAAGCACAAGATTAAACCATGTTTGTTACCCTGCTCTGTTCCTCCTCTACATCACCTCAGTTGAGTCTTTAATCTGGATTGGGTGTGGTGCAGTGACTGCCAACAAGCCGGTGGAGTGCTCTTACCAAGTCCAATCCATTGAAGACCTTCTTATTCTTTCTCCTTTCTCCAGCTGCATCTAGCTAAGATGAAGACCAAAATTTGCAATTAGTGATAAGCTTTTTAAGTGAGCATGTTGTATCTTAAAAAACTCATCATTTTGGCCTTCTTCTTCTTTCTACTTTCCCCAGCTACATCAAACTAAGATGAAAACCAAAATTTGCAATTAGTGATAAGCTTTTTAGGTGAGCATGTTGTATCTTTAAAAACTCATCATTTCGAGCCAACCAAAGACTCCAGCGGATGGCATTATCAGGAGCAGCCAAGTGTGTGCATATTGTGGGGAGTTAAGGAGTCAAACACCAACAACTAAAGCACTCTTGCAAAGAAGTGGGACGAAAAGTTTCCAAAGGAAAATGAAGGACCTTGTAGAAAAAAGGATCTGTTTAAACATGAAATGGATATCTCCATATCTTTCTATATATTCTAATTCATATTAATGGAATGATAAAATGTGGCAAAACCTATACCAAGAATTGGCTCGCGTAGGAGTGGACGTATTGGTTCAAGTAAGAATGGACATAGAATACCAAAAGGAGTTATTCATGTTCAAGCGAGTTTGGATGAAATCCCAATGAGTTTGACACTCCTTACAATTATGCACAAACTCTATGCAATGAGTATGACACCCCTTACAACTACGCACAAACTCTATGTTGTCCTTCTCCCCTTCCCCATAGTAAGCTAGCAAATAGTACCCTAACCTAAGGAGTTATCTTAGCTAGCTCATGTCCATTAATGTGACCACCGCCTTGGAGGAGCTATTAGAAAATGGGTGCTTTATACACCATTTATTAACCAATTTTTGAGTGATTTTTTGAGTCAGATCCTCGATCCTCAATGATTATTGAGAGATCTTGATTGATTTGTGTTCTCCTTCGTGAGTAGATCAAAATCATATATTAGTTTGCTAAAAACGGTTAAGAGATGAATGAGAAATTGTCTCTCAAAGTGAGACGTTTTCATTCTTGAAAATGGTTAAGGGAACATAGTCCCACATCGGAAAAATCAAAGGAAATAGAAGAGGATATATAGTAACCTCATTCTAAGAATTGTAAGATAGCTAGAAGAGAGGCTCTCTCTCGTGCGTGCAGGGGGGGTGCAAATCTCGGACCGGATTACATGCGACTTGTGCGCCCGCACGAATGCCGGACCGACTTGACCCCACCCCATGTAGAGCCACTTTTTGCTGCAATTTTGATTTTTCTTTTGTAAAACAGCTGAATTAAATGCAGAAACGGATCGGTCTACCATTTCAATACAGAATTGAATGTTTTGTCTGCCGTTATACTGAAGGCATTCAAAGGCAATGATTGATGTCTGCCGTTACAGTCTCGGCATTCAATTCAGTGTCTGCCGTTACAATGAAGGCATTAAAAGCCTTGTCTACCGTTACGGTTTTAACCCTGGCTCTATAAATAGAGGCCTCCCCTCTCATTTCTTCCCTGCAACAGAAAACTTCTTTCTTCCTCCTCTGAGTCCTGTTCGTTTCTTCCCTCCTGCTGTTTTGGTAAGTCCGTGATAGGGTTCAGACGCTGCTGCTCAGTTCGAGAGTGCTACGTGGTGCCTACGTGAATACTCTAGCCGTTGCATCCTGGGAGACAAATGCCTTTGTTCATTCCAGCAGCCGGAAAAGGTGAAATCTGTTTTAAGGACACCGTGTGATACACAGGCCTCGACTTCTCAACTTGTAATCTAATATTGGATTTTTAAAGTTGTTTATTTATTCTTTTTTTTTTCTTTCGGTTTTTCCTTTTCTCTTCTCTTTTCTTCTCTGTTTTCTGTGCCTCTCAATCAAATTGAGTTTTTTGTAAAAGAATTTCGTTACAAACTTAAAACAAATTTTTGATTTTCTTGATTTTCGGTCTTAAGGCACAGTTTTTCTTTTTCTTTTTCTTTAACCTGAAAAACTTACACTCGTGTTGTGTAATTTTCAGAATCACAATGACTACTGCATCGGACAATCTTGCCGTGTCTGAAACGGTCCACGTGCCGGTTGCTGATACGACGCAAGAACCGAATGCTATTGCGGCACTAGTACCAATGCCCACCGTTGTACCTGTCTCAGTCTCCCATGGAGAGAAACCTGAGAAGTTCAACGGGCAGAACTTCAAAAGGTGGCAACAGAAGATGATATTCTATCTAACCACACTGAATCTTGCAAGATTCTTGAACGAAGAAGCTCCAAATCTTAAGAAAAATGAGCAAGATAACCAAGTCATTGCCACTGTGGATGCTTGGAAAAATGCTGATTACTTGTGTAGGAATTACATAATGAACGGATTAGCTGATTCTTTATATAATGTATACATTGACAAAAGAACAACTAAAGAACTTTGGGAATCACTAGACCATAAGTATAAAACCGAGGATGCCGACACCAAGAAATTCATTGTGGGCTGCTTCCTAGACTATAAAATGGTAGATTCTAAAACAGTGATCAGTCAAGTTCAAGAACTACAACTGATCTTGCATGAGATCCATGCTGAATGTATGAACTTAAGTGAAAGTTTCCAAGTGGCATGTATAATTGAAAAATTACAACAAGGTTGGAAAGACTTTAAGAATTACCTAAAGCATAAGCGAAAAGAAATGGGCATTGAAGATCTTATTGTCAGGCTTCGTATTGAAGAAGACAATAGAGGATCTGAAAAGGTTGGACTCATCAGTCATGCAGCTAAGGTAAATATAATGGAACATAAACAACGTTCCAACAAGCACAACAACAAGGGTTCCAAGTTGGGGCCCAAGGGAGGAATCTCCAAGAAGTCGAAGTTTCAAGGTAAGTGCTTCAATTGTGACAAAATGGGTCACAAGTCTACTGAATGCAGACCTCCCAAGAAGAACAGAAACAGAGAAGCAAACTTGATTCAAAGGATTGCTCAAGATGTTTCCGATATCAATCTCTCAGCTGTGATCTCAGAGGTGAATATGTTAGGTTCAAACCCGAAGGAATGGTGGATTGACACTGGAGCTACTCAACATGTGTGCTCCAACAGAAGTATGTTTTCCACTTTCGAACTATTAGAGAATGGGGAGAAAATGTTTATGGAGAACTCAGCTACTTCAGAAATAAAGGGCCAAGGCAAGGTGATCTTAAAGATGACTTCTGGAAAGGAACTAACTCTGAACAATGTTGCATATGTTCCTGAAATCCGTAAGAACCTGGTATCTGGTTCGTTGCTTAATAACCACGGTTTTCGTTTAGTGTTCGAGTAGAACAAATTTATTTTGTCAAAAAGGGGAATGTAAGTTAGTAGAGGATATATAAGTGGTGGAATGTTTAAACTTAATATAATGACCATGGTCAAGAATATCAATAAAGCTAGCTCTTCTACTTACCTGCTTGAGTCTTCCAATTTACGGCATGGTAGACTAGGACATGTTAATTATGATACTTTGCGAAGACTAATTAACTTGAATCACATACCAATATTCCAAATTGATTTCAAACACAAGTGTGAAATTTGTGTTGAGACAAAACTAACAAGATCATCGTTTAAAAGTGTTGAAAGAAATACCAAACCACTTGATCTAATTCACACTGATATTTGTGATTTGAAAATGATACAAACAAGAGGTGGTAATAAATATTTTATTACTTTCATTGCTGATAGCACAAAATACTGCTATGTATACTTGCTTAAAAGCAAGGATGAAGCTATAAAGAAATTTATTCTCTATAAAAATGAGGTTGAAAACCAACTCAATAAGAAAATTAAGGAGCTAAGAAGCGACCGAGGTGGAGAGTATGAATCACCAATATGCTGACACGTGTGCTAAGCATGAGATTATACATGAAATGACAGCGCCTTATTCTTCTCAGTCTAACGGTGTTGCTGAGAGAAAAAATCGTACATTGAAAGAAATGATGAATGCAATGTTAATAAGTTCTGGTTTGCCACCAAACTTATGGAAAGAAGCTATTCTTTCAGCTAACTACCTTTTGAATAAGGTGCCCAAAAAGAAAGAAGAGAAAACTCCATATGAATTATGGAAAGGAAGAAAGCCATCCTATAATTACTTGCGAATGTGGGGATGTCTTGCCAAGGTGGCAGTACCTCCACCTAAGAAAGTGAAAATAAGACCAAAAACAGTTGATTGTATTTTTATTGGCTATGCACTTAACAGTAGTGCCTATCGGTTCTTGCTGTACAAATTCGATATCACTAATATATCAAAGAACACGATAATGGAATCTAGAAATGCATCGTTATTTGAAGATGTATTTCCATGTAAGTAAAATGAGGAACCAAGCTCCTTTAAACGAACACATGTAACTATCAGTGAAGATAGTGAAGACTAAGATGAAGAAATTGAGGAGGAACCTCGACGCAGTAAAAGAACAAGAATGGAAAAATTGTTTGGTCCGAATTTCTTGACTTTTATGTTTGAAGGTGAACCCCAAACCTTCAAGGAAGCAGTGAACTCTAGTGATCGTCCTCTATGGAAAGAAGCCATCAAGAGTGAAATTGACTCTATCTTGCAAAATCATACTTGGGAACTAGTGGATCTTCCACCGGGTAGTAAACCTTTAGGTTCCAAGTGGATCTTTAAGAGAAAAATGAAACCTGATGGATCAATACATAAATACAAGGCAAGACTTATAATTAAAGGTTATAAACAAAAGGAAAGTCTTGATTACTTTGATACATATTCTCCTGTGACGAGAATAAATTCCATTAGGATGGTACTTGCAGTAGCAGCTCTACGCAATTTTGAAGTACATCAAATGGATGTATAAACAGCTTTTCTTAATGGAGATTTAGATGAAGAAATCTACATGGAAGAACCTGAGGGTTTTTCAGCTCCAGGACATGAAAAGAAAGTGTGTAAACTGGTGAAGTCATTATATGGCTTGAAACAAGCTCCAAAGCAGTGGCATGAAAAATTTGACAATGTCATGATGACAAATGGCTTCAAGATCAATGAATGTGACAAATGTGTATATGTCAAAGACACAGAAGATGGATATGTCATTATATGTTTGTATGTAGATGACATGCTTATTATTGGAAGCAATGATCAGATAATTAAATCTGTTAAAAACATGTTGAACTCGAGATTTGACATAAAAGACATTGGACTAGCTGATGTTATATTGGAAATTAAAATCACAAAAACATCAGATGAGCTTATTTTAAGCCAGTCACATTGTGTTGACAATATTCTTGGAAATTTTGATAAAGATAATTCTGAAATTGCCAGAACTCCAATAGATCTAACTTTACATTTATCCAAGAATAAAGGTGAGAGTATTTCTCAAGTAGAATACTCTAGAATCATAGGCAGTCTAATGTACTTAATGAGTTGTACAAGACCAGACATAGCCTATGTAGTAAGTAAACTAAATAGATACACGAGTAATCCTGGAAGCGAGCATTGGCAAGCAATTACAAGAGTATTGAAGTACTTGCATTTTACTCATAACTATGGGTTGCACTATACGAGATACCCGGCTGTATTTGAAGGATACAGTGATGCAAACTGGATATCGAGTGATAATTCAAAATTCACTAGTGGCTATGTGTTTACACTATGTGGTGCAGCAGTTTCTTGGAAATTTTCGAAACAAACAGTGATCGCTAAATCCACGATGGAATCTGAATTTATCGCACTGGACAAATGTGGGGAAGAGGCTGAATGGTTACGCCACTTCCTTGAGGATATTCCAAGGTGGACGAAACTTGTGCCTCAAATATGCATACATTCAGATAGTCAATCTGCAATTTGTAGAGCACAGAGCAATATGTATAATGGTAAATCTAGACATATTCATCGAATACATAATACCATTAGACAACTACTCTCTACTGGAGTTATCTCTGTAGACTATATAAAGTCAAAGGATAACATTGCGGATCCGCTAACCAAAGGGTTAAACAGAGAGTTAGTTGATAAATCATCGAGGAGAATGAGACTAAAGCCCATGAAAGAATAAGTCGATACAATGGACACCCAACCTAGCTGACTGGAGATCCCAAGATCTAGGTTCAAAGGGACAATTAAATTGTAAAGACCAAATTGGATCACTGTGGAGATTTTTTCCATGTCCATTCCCATGATGAAACAGTGATGCCCGTAAGGTAACAGGTTAAGCTAGGATTTTAATGATTCTTATGCATCGGATATCCGAGCAGAGTAATACGGGTTACTCTTAGGTAAGAAATCACCTATGTAAGAGGGAAGAAGGGCCGCTTCCAAGGGAATACTATAGGGCAATATTTCTATTAAACTCTTGCAGAACCAGGCGTATGTTCATGGCTAAAACGAACATAACAGTGAGAACTGAAAATGCGTTAGGAAGATTTCTGTGTGAAATATGTCATCGTTTACACAAATGGCAGAACAGTTCAAGGACATCGCGTCTACTGTTTAGTTAGTAAAGTAAACATATTTTCATAAGGGAATGTTCAAAGGGTAACACCTACCTATCCTATACAGGAATCAACCATTGAATTCTATCACCAAGTCTGTCGTGTCTGTGGTCGTCAATTTTCATTCATGTGGGGAATGTTAGAAAATGGGTGCTTTATACACCATTTACGAACCGATTTTAAAGCAATTTTTTGAGTAAGATCCTCAATGAATTATTGAGAGATCTTGATTGATTTGTTTTCTCCTTCGTGAGTAAATCAAAATCATATATTGGTTTGTTAAAAACAACTTAGGGGTGAATGAGAAATTGTTTCTCAAAGTGAGACGTTTTCATTTTTGAAAAGAGTTAAGGGAACATAGTCCCACATCGAAAAAATCAAAGAAAATAGAAGAAGATATATAGTAACCTCCTTCTAAACATTATAAGATAGCTAGAAGAGAGGCTCTCTCTCGCGCGTGTAGGGGGGTGCAAATCTCGGACCGGATTACATGCGACTTGTGTGCACCCGCACGACCTGCGGATACAAATGCCGGACCGACTTGACCCCACCCCGTGCACAGCCACTTTTTGCTGCAGTTTTGATTTTTTTTTTGTAAAATGGATGAATTAAATGCAGAAACGAATCTGTCTACCGTTTCAATGCAGAATTGAATGTTTACACTGAAGGCATTCAAAGACAATGATTGATGTCTACCATTACAGTGTCGGCATTCAATTGAGTGTCTGCCGTTACAATGAAGGCATTAAAAGCCTTTCCTGCCGTTATGGTTTTAACCCTGGCTCTATAAATAGAGGCCTCCCCTCTCATTTTTTCCCTGCAACAGAAAACTTCTTTCTTCCTTCTCTGAGTCCTGTTCGTTTCTTCCCTCCTACTATTTTGGTAAGTCCGTGATAGGGTTCAGACGCTGCTCCTCAGTTCGAAAGTGCTACGTGGTGCCTACATGAACACTCTGGTCGTTGCATCCTGGGAGACAGATGTCTTTATTCATTCCAGCAACCGGAAGAGGCGAAATCTGTTTTAAGGACACTGTGTGATACACAGGCCTTGAATCTCAACTTGTAATCTGATATTAGGTTTTGTAAGTTGTTTATTTATTCTTTTTTTTCTTTCGGTTTTTCCCTTTCTCTTCTCTTTTCTTCTCTGTTTTCTGTGCCTCTCAATCAAATTGAGTTTTTTGTAAAAGAATTTTGTAACAGGAGCTTCATGAATGGTTTGTTGAGCTGTGTCATCACATCTAAGGTTGGTTCTGTTGAAGGATCTACGTCGTTCTTCAGTGTCCATGTCTCTTATCCGTAGAAGATCTTCCTCCACTAGCAGATTTTTTGTGGAAAACTCCATCTATTCTAGTGTGGATGGCAGGCATGCCTATATTTATTGGTTTAATAGGACACCTTACGAGCATTGTTTCCATCTACTATTATCTAAAAATCATAAAGTTATTAATGACTGGACGAAACCAAGAAATAATCCATCATAAGATCTCCTTTAAGATCAAACAATTTCATCTAATGGAGTATGACTGTATGTATGATAGCATCTACTATACTAGGAATATCAATGAACCCAATTCTTGCAACTGCTCAGGATATCCTATTTTAGCTTCTAGGTCTATTTCTTAGTTCAAGATCTCTCTAACTAACTGGAGTTAAAGAATTAGTAGATCTGTTCTGCCCAAAATGGGCTGGGGTTATGAACTTATAATCATGGAATCAACTCGATCGTCAGATTATAAGTTCATTCCATACCGGACCAAACCGGAATAGGGTTATGTACATTCTTATTATGAGAATGTATCATTCGAGCATATGTAAATAGATACTATGTTTCCATATGGATCCCTACGTCGTTCCATTCTATATAGGATTAGGAATAGGCGTAATCGGATCTGCTTTTGACATATCTATCATTTTGGGTACATATTTACTTCTTTAGGTTTCTATTAAATCGTGAAATAAGTTTGCTTATATATATATATATATATATATATATATATATATATATATATAGAGTAATGTGAGCCTCATATTTGTATGAGGAAATTTTCCTCATACAAAGTGATTATACTCACTTGGTAGGACCATTATGGAAGATCCACTCCGTCCATCATGTTTATCATGCTAATAGATGTAAGTGTAGAAAAAATCAAGTTGTTTGGAGGTCATTCACCCATGCATCATGTGGGTCTAATTTGTGGTTCGATTTATATTACTGTTGAAATCGTTCATTTTTCAACCACATGATGCATGGGTGAATGACCTCCAAACTACTTGATTTTTTCTACACATACATCCATTAGCATGATAAACATGATGGACGGAGTAGATCTTCCATAATGGCCCCACCAAGTGAGTATAATCACTTTGTATGAGAAAAATTTCCTCATACTCTATATGAGGCTCACTTTTGTCATATATATATATATATATCACAGACGGTAAGTGCAGTGGGGCATTACAAAAAAAATAAAAAAAGAAAAAAAAAATAGTCTCCACCTGACAAGCACAAACAGGTCCACCTCCCATCTGCTAAGAATAGCCTTAGCAGTTCAATCTACCCAACTTACTAGAATCTTCCAAGCAGCCTTGAAGTAGAGTCATCTTAAACCTTTGTTTGCGTAGAATACATATGCTGACTTTATTGAATACTCTACATTAGGACTACTCATTTGGGTCCATCTTCAGCTGCACTCACAACATATTGATGCAAAGTTTGAAGTTGGGCTTCTTTATGAGCAGGGGCGAAGCCATAAATTTTTTACCCGAAGGGTCAAGATAAAATTCTATAATTACATGTAAAATTATAGAGATTTTTAAAAAAATTTTAGAGAAGCCAAACAATAAAACTTAGTTTTCATTGGGGGTTAAATCATAAATTTTTTTTGAAGGGTTTATAAAATTTTCAATAGTGTGAAGGGAGTTTTTGAAAATTCTGGAGGGGGGCGGTCACCCCGGACCCTCAGTAAGCTCCGCCACTGTTTCCCGGGCCCTCACTAAGCTCCGTCACTGTTTATGAGCTGTGGCAGTGTCAGTTAGAAATCTATGAAATCTTGGTCTCCAATAATCATTGATTCAGGACCCCTGAACAGAATCTTTTGCATCCATACTCCAAGCTATCTGGGCTAAAGAAGGAAACTGATTTGAGATACAAGTCATCCTAACCAACTGAAGTCCTAGTGTTCATTCAGAGCTGTTCTTTCAAGCCAAAAACTCCTTTCCAGAAAAGGAAAGCCGTAGAAAGCTATGTAAATATATGTGGTTGAGTTATAATAGAGGGACTTCAGAATTTGAGTTGCAAGAGAATTATTTGGGGAGATGAACTTCCACCAACACTTTATAATTTCATGGAAATTCTTGAAATCTAAGCTGCCTAATATAGATCTGTTCGGTAGTTTCTTAAACTCGTATTCATGAGAGAAAAATATTTGACACTAACAAACAATGCAACGTTTTCCTTGTGATGATTAAACTAAAACTAAGAAGGATGCTAACTGCAAGTGTTTGGCAATTTCAAGGCTGAAAAAAGGAGGACGTTGATGAAGACAGCAATCGCTTAGAGCAGCAAAAAGTACTCGGGTATCAACCTGGCTGATGTAAAACCTCCATTTCATGAATATCCTCTCCCGAAAGTATTTGATGTACCATTTTGGAACGCGACTCAACGAGCATCAAGCAGGTGAACAATTTTACAATAGAAAAGGCTGACGATGTTTATTCTCGATCGATGTGGGACTAATTATGAAAATTGTTCTCGCAAAGATTGAAAATTTGGGCCGAGTCCATGAGAAGCCCATCAAGTCCAACTGGACTCTAAACTAGTCAAAGCATCATTAAACACTCTGTGTTTTGTCTGTTTAGCCCACAACTCCCAAAAAAAGAAACAAATTAAATTAAATACAGCAGACATAGACTCTCCCCAGCTTCAATTGAAAATTTATCCGTACAAGAAATTCTGAAACCCATTTCTTGGTATTCATTTGTGACAAGTTTGTTCCAAATGAGAGAAAATAATGAGCAATTTCGCTTCCAATACATGAAAAGAAAATTGATGAATTATTTTTTTAAATTGTTCCTGCTCGACCTCTGGCAACGAGTGGAATCGCAGGGGGCCGTCTTCTCTCCATTCGAATCTACAAACCCTAAGTTTGGATCAAGAGGAGAGAAGGAAGAAGATGACGAACAGAGGAAAAATATGTCACAATTTATATTCATGTTAAGAATGGGCTACCGGGTGTTTATTTATACAAATAGGTGCACGTGCTATGCGCGTATTTGGACAGTCAATTAACCCATAGCTAGATTTTAATGAAAAACAACTCACACTTTACAAAAAGACCCAATAAAGAAAGAATATAACCCAAGGACTGATATATATAATCCAGGGACTGATACACAATATTCGAACATTTAGACTCTTTACTTCAGCTCTTCATTCCCGCTACAGAATCCTCCACTACTGCTCCCTCTTGTTGATGGCTTGTACTGCGGTCAGATTCAGGGACTAGATCAATACTCCCTCCACGAGAAGGAGATTCCAAGAGGCTGCGGTAATCTCCAGTACAAATTTCAGTAATTTTCCCAAGTAGCTTCAGCGCTGCCACCATACCTCCACTGTACCAAAACCTCCACAAATACCTTAGTATACTTCTTAATACCAGGTTGAGTAAATTTGTTTTTCTGGTCATTGAATCTGTTCTTGGTTGAAAGCGGATCCTATAGCTCCAGTTGAAGCATGTGGGGCACTTGAAGCAGATGTAGTAGGCAGTCCAACTTGTAGATTTTACTAAACTTGAAGCTGGGGAGGCTTGCTGTCACCATGAGGTAGCATCACAAAGGCAGTCCAATCTTCCATTTTCTACTTAAGTAAGCTGCTTCCTATAATAGTATTTGAGGCCAACCTATTGGATGATGCAACAACAACAATGTGAGGAAGAGATTTCAATGTAGTTTTATTTCCATCCATCAGAGTTAGAAGCTGACCAATACCATGAATGTAAGCTGGGATATCTGCTGGACAGTCAACCTGGATTCACCTAGTCAACAGATGGACAATCGAGTCCATGAGATGCCACATCAGTTGAAAATAGTACTGGTGTTTTCTCACATAACTGCAAGTATACTACCATCCTTACATCCTGTTTCATCCACCCATGGAGGCATTTTAAAGGAATTCCAGGACGAAGTTTACTAAATGCCCCCTAGTCAAGTTTGACCTGCTTGCAACTGGAGTGAAAGACAAGGATCTTTGAATGAAGATGCGCTTTGAAGAAGCACCAGCAACACACATAAGTACTTGAGCTCTTTGAACTGATGTAATTTATACACCCCACCATTAAAATTCCATCATGCTGCCTAAGCTTCATTAAGACCTTACATAATCCATGATCAATATGCACATTATATGCCATGGCTGCGTTGAAATCTTCTACAACCACACACACACCAACTTTCCCCTTACACTTGTCTTTGAGACGCCTCATTTTGCTGAAACTTAGTGAGAAAAAATTCTCACAGCAGCTTCAGCTTGAAGAATTTATTTGGAAGCGTGCGAATGGCAACATATACCCTTTGGACAACAACCCCTTTCTCAACCCATGCCTTCTTATGACAGAAAGATCCTTCATATTGCAACAACACCTCTTGGTTGTAACCTAGGATCTTTCTGATAAGCTCAATTGATGTATCTTTGATATGAAAGAACACCCACATGAGTCCTTATAGCAACCATATATGGACTGTAGAATAGAAGATATAGCTTGGGAAGCCTTTGTCCACTAACAGAGACTTGAATACCAGGTTGTAAATTAAGATATACTCAATCCTCCATCACAAACTCTCTTATAGCTCTGAGAAAGTTACCTCTAGCCTTCAGTTTTTCCCATAACAGGTCCTCAACTGCTGCAAATCTCTGTTGCTCATTCCCATGCATAGGTGGAGGCCATCCATTGAGCACTAGTTTGTTACTAACAAATTCTCCAATCATCTGCCAATTAACTTCCTCAACTTCCATTGTTTCCTCCACTAGCAAAGCATGAGATGCTTTTGAACACAACCCATACTCTCGGGCACCAAATAGAGAAGAAACAATTGAAAATGTATTAACAGAAACATAAGGGAATGAAGGTAATGAAGGTGATGTAAGGTAGTGGGAAGTTACCACATCTTCCGCAGGTAGGCACTTCCCATGGGTTGAACTTATTTCCTCCATATAAGCATTTGCTTCCATTGTATCACCCTTCAACTTTTGAACATTTTCGAAGTTGATCTTACCTTGAACAGTTGTGATAGCATTGATTCCTACCTCCAAGCTTCCAAACTCAGTCTTCTGCTTACTTGCCAATTCAATATTAGCTGATTGATGCTCTACATTAATGAGTCAAGCATCAGGTTTCAATAATGCCTCATGTACATTTTTCTTCTTTAATGCAAGAAAAGCCTTGTCTTCCCTTTTTCCTAGAGTTAGATCCTTCACAACTTGCTTCTCCACATCAATTGTAGTCTCAAGCTCTTCCAAAACAGTGGAATTTGACTCTTGAGTGAATTTTGTTTTACCAACTTCCACTTTTTTATCAATAAGAGGTAGCTTGCTCCCTTTAGCATCAGACTTTGATTGGCATAAAATCACTTGTGCATTTTGACAAACATGTGGTGCTTGAATATAATCTGAAGAAGAAGATCTCATATCATCCTCTTTTAGCACTGAACCAATAGATGAGCATTTTGAAACCATGAATGTGAGTCTTGAATCATCTCTTGAGAACTCTGAATTCTCAAGGGAAATTTGTTGAACAGCTGGTGCACACTTTTGAACCCTCATATCTGGGTTCAACTTCACCTTTGGAGTTGGTTTCTTGACTGCACAAATGAGGCTCTTGACTTGTGATCCCGTAGGTGATGGTAATTTTTCATAGAAAGTCAACGAAGCATCATGTCGCGGATAGGGAGGAAGATACACAACATGTGATCCCTTGGTTGATGCTATTTTCGAACATAAACTCTTTCGAACATTAGGTGTACATCTTCTATGCCTCAAGGCTGAGCTCAATTTAACACCCGAACCTGGATCATTACAACTCCAACGCCAATCAATATCTTTCTTGTAGCCTCCACTTCTTGGCACTTTCTCTCGCCAGTGACTGCAATTTCAAGAAAAATTCCCTTTTTCATCTTCATAATGATGTTAGTAACTTGAGTTTCGATGTCGACCAGTCGGTGATTGCCAAGAAGAAAAACCATCTTCCAAATCTTCTTTATTGTCTTCATCCAGTCGTCGCCTACCATTTCTTGGTTCTTGATCTCGACCGAATATTGATTCTTGATCTCGATGCCCATATCTCAGTTCTTATTCACGACAGAATCTCGATTCTTGATTTTGACCGAACCTTGGTTCTTGTTCTCGACTGAATCTCGATTCTTGATATCGACTAAATCTTGATTCTTGATTTCTTCGCTCATATCTACATTGATCATAATCATCACGTTCTTCATCCCTACGAAAATCTTGTTGGTTCCAAAATTGAACACCTGGTGATCTACGAAATCCACCTGATTCTTCATCATAACCATCAAATCTGGAAGCTACTCTCATACGCCTTATTCGGAAGCGCGACTGTCAGTCTTGAAGCCTCAATTCTAGGTTGGAACTGCAAATCTCAGTCTTTATCAAGTAAAAATTTAATTTTGCATAATGTTAAATATGTTCCTGCTTTAACAAAGAATTTAATTTCTATTAGCTTACTGAATCATGCTGGCATGGTAGTTAAATGATAAGTGGTAGAGCTATTTTATCTGTTAACTCATATACTTTGGTTGTGCTTACTTAGTCAATGGTATGTAACGTTCCAATCGATCAAATTTCTTTTCGAACCAATCAAATCTCTCTTCGAGTTCTTGATCAACTTATTGATTGAATATTTCACCAGGAAATTGATTCGTTCAAATTGCCGTTCAAGATCGGACAATTATTAGAATTCAACACCGTACTTAGTGGAACTCCTCATTGTTTGGTTCTTTGAATCGACCTTGGATCAAAGCCCATGGTTAACGTTCCTCAGACTCTCGATCTCACCATCGAATTTGGTCGTCGCCGTCGCCATTGCAGGACCTTGAAGCTCTGATATCATTGTTCTAGCGCGGCCTCTGACAGGTGGAATCGCAGCGGGCCTTCTTCTCTCCATTCGAGTCTACAAACCCTAAGCTTGGATCAAGAAGAGAGAAGGAAGAAGATGACAAACAGAAGACAAATATGCCACAATTTCTATTCATGTTAAGAATGGGTTATATGGTGTTTATTTATACAAAAAGGCGCACGTGCTATGCGCATATTTGCTATGCGCATATTTGGACAGTCAATTAACCCATAGCTGGACTTTAATGAAAAACAACTCACACTTTACAAAAAGACCCAACAAAGAAAGAATATAACTCATGGACTGATATGTATAACCCAGGGAATGATACACAGTATTGGAACGTTTAGACTTTTCACTTCAACTCTTCATTCCCGCTACAGAATCCTCCGCCACTACTTTCTGTGCTACGGTCAGATCCAGGGACTAGATCATTAACTTGATTTATTGTAAATATTCTCAATAGCGAGAACATGTTTCTAGTGATAATGCTAGTCAAGATCAAATAGTTTTTTATTCTCGCAATGGGTAAGGAGAATTCTCATCACAAGTTCTAATAATTCTCAAAATTAGTACTATAAATAAAGCTGAAAAGTATGGTACAACCGGTGTTATTGGGTTTATGTCTTAAAGACTAGATTCAATGTGAAAAGAATACGGTGAAGCGAGAAGAGCTCTGAAGTGAAGATGGACGACGAAGGGAGTTACTGCTTGCAAGATGTATGCAGGTTGATAGTCGACTACAATATTTGCTGCGGACTTCTACATGAGGTTAGGGCTCGACTTGCAGGTGCAGAAGACTGCTCTTTTGAGCAGTTGACCGATAGTGGTGGATACATCAGCTTGGGCCGGTTCTGGGTGAATTTGTTTGAATCCAACTTCTCCTCCAAGTTAGATCATACGGTTCATATCGTGTGACTTTCTCTTCAGGGTATATCGAACGGTAATTGTAACAAGACTACAACCTAGAATTTCTCTAGATTTTTATATAAAATGTAATGACCTTTACTTCATCTAAGAGTTTCCATTGTAAACAACATAGTATCTTCTAGTGAGGCTTGAGAGATAGATAGATTCTTGGTGATAGTGAATGTAACTCATGTATCTTTTTCAGTTGAGTAATATCTCAGTTATTACTCTGCCAGATTAGGTTTGTCCGAACCTATAACGCCCCGAATGCCACACACAGATAATTCGTAGAAAAAACGGGATCTTTACTTCAATTTTGTACAAATTTATAAGGAATTTAAAACTTTTTCATTTACAACATTGTTCTTTACAATAGAACATCGGAAATAAATAAGTACAATACAACAAGTGATAATGGAAGCTCTTATGACATCCCTCACAGTGACTTCAGGTCTGTGCCAAATCTGATCCTGCAACTAGAAAACTGTGGACATGTCAGTTACATACAACTGACGTGATGCTATACTACAACAATTCTTCTACTTTAACAAACACAAACTTGAATATGAAATAAAATGTGAAAGGTGACTATCCTAAACATGTCAGTGTATGATATGAACTTAATGCCTAATGCAGATATTCACACTATGATGACACTAATGCATACTTGTTCGGATTCTATGCATCCTATACTACATAAGTCCGAGGGCAAGCCCTTAACGTACTCCTCAATATAGGGTTCAATCCCTCGTTATGAAACCCTACTATGGTGACTAGTGTAAGATTTAGATATCCTGTGATAATCTAGTACCGCTCCGATAATTCTTGAGAATCGTTCCCCCATCGCGAGTCGTAACCCCTATAATTCTGGAGACGAAACCCACACCGCGAGGCATGATCCTAATAATTCTTGAGATTCATTCTCACAACACGAGTGATTTTCGGACATCATGCCTCACACCCCGATAATTCTGAAGACAAAATCCACACCGCGAGTCATATGGTACCTCATCACACAAATACCCCATGAGCCCGATAATTCTGAAGAAATATCTTCCACCACGAGCGATTTTGGACATCATGCCTCACGCCCCAATAATTATGAAGATAATCTCCAACTGCGAATATTGATCCCGATAATTCTGAAGAAATATCTCCCACCGTGAGTGATTTTAGATAACATGCCTCATACTTCGATAATTCTAGAGATAATCTCCCACTGCCAATCAAATAAGGTCCTTATACTCATGTTTGCCCATACTTCATCACATCTCCCCTTAGAGCCTGTCCTTAGGTTTAATTATTAAAATAATATCACCTAGAGCTAGCTTACCCTACCAGACTTAAATCAACACACGGAGAAATATTAGCCCACACTGGCTACTTCTCAAATCATAACTTGGCGGTCTCTACGGATCTCGCTCAGCCTCTAAATTCTAACAACTATCTCAATATAGAGATCAACTAGGTTACATCTAACCTCTTTTAAAAAAAAATCTATTCATTAAACATCTTTAACTTCTTTTATCCATTTTCTTTGTTATTATCAATCATGAAGTAACCAACTTCTTATGGTAACATTCAATAACACTTGATGGGTTAAAACCCTAATAAACATCTCATGTTTAATATTCCAAATTCATTCTATTATTATCTCTTAATTTCTCATAAGGTATATCTTACTAACATTCCAATTTTAAATCCAATTTTATATGTTGTAAAATTTTCAGGACAACTAGATAAAAGACATCGATCCAATGGTATTGTAAAAATGATATAAAGTCCAATATTACTCCAAAAATAGATTTCTTAGTTTCATAGGAAATATAAATGAGTCTACTACAACTTTGTATTTAAGATCATCTAAAATCATCCTCAATTACTTTGTCTAAATTCATTTTCAAAATAGTAGGTTCACAATTCGAAACTGCAACTCATGCTACTTGTAAAAATCATAGAAAATTTTATACTTCCTGAAACTTTGTGTTTTTTAGATCAAATTAAAGGTATAAAAGTCTACTATAACTTTTTAGTTATAAGTTTCTCCAAAAATATTGTGTCTATAACCCTGAATTCTTCGAAATCTACAGTCGGGTTGAAATATTATACAGACTGCCACTTGTTCAATCCTGTAAAATTTATTATAAATTATATTCTTCATGAAAAATTGATTTCTTAGACTCTAAAGAAAGGTTAATGAGTATACTTCAACTTCTTAGTTTTGACCATTCTCAAAATACTGCATCTAAGTTGCCGAAATGATCAAAATCCGAAATGTATACAAGTTTCCAGCAACTAGCCAACTGCCAACCAGTCCTAAGTTTGGATTTTATTAAAATAGTAAATTACATTCAAATATTATGAAATTTTAAGGAGATGATATTGACATATACGAGATGCTCCTATAAAAATTTTAGCTCTATATTCCATATAGTTTTATTGATATGATTTTCTGAAGTGCAACTAAAACTTATAATCGAAACTTATGAAAATGCCCCCAAATCAACCAAACATAATTTCACACCTTTAATCAACAACGCATATTCTAAACATGAATACTCAATCTATATAAGTTATCATCCATCTAACAATTCACACATATATTCTACAATCTAGTATTCTATTAATAAAATTATATTAGAAAGTTGGATAAACACCCACCTCTTTGAAGAATTTTCTCAAGCAAATAAAACTCCTAAAAGCCTTTCACTCTTCCTCCTCAAAAACCGTTCTCCCCTCCTTGGATTCCTGAATGCAACATGCAGCAACCACTCTTGATTCACTCTCTTTTGTTTGATTTATTTTTGTGTTCATATATGGCTAATAGTGATGGGATATTTATATGGAAAATTAAGAGGTGGTTTAAGTAACTAACTTTCCACTAACCTATTCACATGCCCACTCACACACTCACTCCTATATGCAGCCATTTTTGAAAGAGTGCACATTGCACATGTGCACATGTGCACGTGTGCACGTGTTTTGTACACTTTTTATTTTATTTTCACTTTTATTATTTTATTCAATTTTAAATTCTTATTTTTAATAAATACTCATATTAAATTTAGTATAATTAGCCTAGTAAAATTTTTAGTGCAAAACTTTGTAATAAAATAGCAAAATTTGTACGTGCATAAAAGAAAAACACATGTAAAGCACGTGCTAATAAATATTCATATTAAAACAGATTCAAGAAAATGAAAAATCATTATGACAATCAAAATAAAAAATATTTAAAATACGTTTCATTAATTCTATATATGTATACAACAATATAATTAACGCGTGGATAGAAAACACATGCACCGCATGTGTAAAAATATATTTGAGTCAAAATAGGAGAAAAATAAATATTAATTTATAAAACGAATTTGAACAAGTTATAAAAAAAATAATTGAACACTTAGAAAATTTTATAATATTACACGTAATGGTAGAATATACATAATTGACACGTGTATTGAAAGCACGTGCAATGCACGTAAAAACACCAAGATTAAAATAAATGTTAACTTGGCTCAGAATAGGATAAAAATAAATTTTGAGAAGACAGAAACTGTATAAATTAAAATGCAGAAATATGTAGGACATTTATATTAAAATATATTACGAATATTACTCGTAACAGTACAAAATACATGTGTGTAACACCCGTTGGCAAAAATGTCATAACTCAATTTTGCAGGTTGTTACAGAACTGGAACAAAATTGTGTGCTTTGTGTACTTAGTTTGGTCTACTTGCATAATAAATTCGATGTGATGAGAATATGGTGAAGCGAGAAGAGCACCGAAGTAAAGTTGGACGACGAAGGGAGTTACTTCTTGCAAGCTGTCTGCAGGTTGCTAGACGACTGCAATATTTGTTGTCGACTACAATAGGAGGTTAGGCTCGACTTGCAGGTGCAGTCGGCAGCTCTTTTAAGCAGTTGACCGACAGTGGCGGATACATCAATTTTAACCGGTTCTGGGTGAATCTGTTGGAACTTAACTTCTTCTCCAAGTTAGATCATACGGCTCCTATCGTGTGACTTTCTCTTCAGGGTATATTGAACGGCGATTGTATCAAGACTACAACCTACATATTAATATAACAATGTAATGACCTCCACTGAGAGGTATTACTTGCCAGCTGTCTACAGGTTGATAGTCGACTGTAACTGGAGGTTAGGGCTCGACTTGTAGGTGCAGTCAACTGCTCTTTTAAGCAGTTGATTGACAGTGGTGGATAAATTAGTTTGGGCTGATTTTTGGTGAATTTGTTAGAGCTCAACTTCTTCTCCAAGTTAGATCATACGACTCTTATCGTGTGACTTTCTCTTCAGGTTATATCGAACAGTGAATGTATCAAGACTACAACCTAGAATTTCTCTAGATCTTTATATAACAAAGTAATGACCTCTACTGAGAGGTAGTACTTCATTTAAGAGTTTCCATTGTAAACAGCATAGTATCTTCTAGAGAGGCTTGAGAGATAGATATGTTCTTGGTGAAAGTGAATATAACTCTTTGATCATCTTTAGTTGAATAATGTCTCGGTTATTTCTCTGCCATATTTGGTTCATCCGAACTAGGACAAAATTATGTGATTTGTGTGCTTGGTTTGGCCTACTTGCTTGGTTAATTAATTGTGATCGGCTATAACTTCTCTAACCACCCCCCTCCCCTCCCCTCCCCCCCCCCCCCCCCCGTGCTGCGCGTAATTTCCTAAAAATTGGTATCAGATTAAAGGTTGTTGGAGTTCCTTGGTGAAGTTGACAGATTAGAGTTTCATGAAGATCAAACAATTCAATGGTAAGATTAACTTTAATCTCTAGAAGATGGACATGTAAGACGTATTGGTATCATAGCAAAGGCAGCTAAATTCCTTGGTGAAGTTGACAGATCAGAGTTTCATAAAGATCAAGTAGTTCAACCGGTAAGATTAACTTAAACCTCTAGAAGATGGATTTTGTAACCCTTGTTACTCATTTTTGTATTTTTTTATATTTAATTAAATTCATGTTTATTTTATTTCATTTCTGATTATACTGCTTTTCGTCTCTGTTTGATTCAGCCTTTATATTCATATTTATTTGATCTACAATTTATTCTTGATCTCGTTTCTTGTTTAAACCTATTTCATGGCCTATTTGTCTCTTATTGGACTCTTTTTTTCCTATTGGATACTACCAAGTTAACCCAAACCCATATTAACTCTATATAATCTCCTTAATTGTACCCTAACCCTATTTACAAATATTCTCTCTTTTCCTAGCCGTCACCTACCCCCTACCTTCATCTTTCGACCCGTCTCCTACTTGCTATCGTCGTCCTGTTCTCCGACGATCCTGACCGACCCCGATAGACCCCAACCTCCCACCGCTAACCCCCTCTCCTCTTCCCCGTGCGTACAACCCCCGTGTCGTGCGTGCCCTGTCCCAGTTCGAGCCCACAGTGAGCCTCAGCTGCCGCGCAGCCACGACACGCCCCAGGCCACCGCAATGTCGCCTGTCGCTGTCGTCGACGTCTTCTTAGCCGTTGCCATCCTTTTTGGTGCTGTCTTCTTTCGCCGTGGTCAGCAACAGCCCAGACCGCCGCTCTTGCTGTTGTTTGCTGCTACATTTTTGTGTGTGGTGTGCATATGCATCTCTTATACACGTGTTTCAGTTGGTGTGGATTCTCGTCTCTTGTTCGTTCATGTTTGTTGTTCAGGATCTGTTCCCGTTATTCTTCCGTCTTCGTCGTCGTCATTTTCAGGCAAGTAGCTTGTATGTTTTTTTTGTCATACAAGTTAAATACCGTAAGTAGTCTCGCATGAAATTGTTTAGTACCCTCATGATGACTATATGTGTTAGTTGATCCGTTCCTTTATTCCTTGATCATATGTAGTTCACAATAGTTGACACCGTTGCATGAAAATTTTTAGATTAGATGGACATCTTGATTGTATGTTGTTTGTGACATATCATATGTTGTAGTAACTATTATATAGATGCTTTGTGTGATGTATGATCTTATCTTAGACTATTTGTACACATGTCATGCTGATTTGAATAGCCTATATGCCATGCTTTGTAAGCCATCATAGTTTTGGATTATTTGCAATTAAACTATTCGATAAAATGCATAAAAGAACATTTGTTTTACTGCTGCCCTATTTTTGTACAGTGATTTCAACCCTGTCAACATCAGTAAAAGGAATAAATTTGTGAACATGATTTGTAGCCTTTGTTTTCTAGTTTCCATAACTTTTGACGGATCTGAATTCCGATTTTCGATGCATGAGTTATTGCTATTTTACTGCAGTCATATCATATATTCCATATTCTAAACTATATGTATTCTGTATGAAATATTATTTTAAACTGATATCAAAAGTAGAATTTGCACTCTATATTTTGCTAAGTACGGTTAGACATGACTAGGAACAATCCATAATTTTTGTGGAATTACTTAATAACTTTTGTATCACATTTCATGCTTATAAAACCAATTGATAGATTTTCAAACTGCATGCTGTTTTGTAAAGAACTATATTTTCAACCTGATTCTATTCATTTTTTATGAAAAAAATTTGAATATAAACTGTAGCCTGATTTTGTCTATTTTATCATCCTTTCGACGGATCTAGATTTTGAATTATATTTTATGAATTATCTCTATTTTGTAATACTGTGTCTGAATTTTCAGAATTGAGATTTTGTCGCATTACTCTGTTTTCCCAATTTTGTTGACTATACTATCTGTAATATAATTTCATGATATTTTATATGTTAAAACTAGATATGTTAGGGGATCTTCCAGATTTTTCTTAGATTTAATTATGATGATTTTCAACTCTTTTCATGCTTATAAATAAGATTTTGTATTTTCTGGCTGAGCATAACTTTTGTATTAAATGATGTTTTCAACCCTGTGTCTGTGGCTGATGTGTGACTTATATATATGTAATGGAATCAACAGAGATTCTAGTTTCTGTATTTTCTGACGGATCTAGATTTTTCAGTTCTGTAGCAATGGAAATCTCAAATTTGGTACATTAGTGTCTTGCTGTCCAGAACTGAAAGTTTCGTTGCTTTGACTGTTATGAGCTGTTTTATCACCCGTTTGTGTTTCCTATTTTATCCTAGAATTATCCTTTGTCCTTGCCATGTCTTTAGTCCTGTTTATGTTCGTTCACACCTGTTTAATAATAATAAAAACTAATCAAGCCGGGGTTTTTAAGGGAAAAGATCTAGTAGTGGACAATATAGAAATGCGTATTCACAAGGGAACTCGTGTTCCCCACTGTTTATCACTGGATGCATGAGTGCATGATCAATGACACTGTTTGATGTTGATGTTATTATTACAGTTTTTCTGAATGTACTGCTCTATAGGTTCCACTACAAAATCTTAAAACAAAATTGTTTGTTGTAGCAACCATGTGGTATATTTTGTGACGCATGAAGTGCTACCTAGATAATAATAAACATTAGACATAAGAACAACTGTTTCACTGTCACATCCAGTTACTGTTACTGTTGACCTTACTATTACTGTTGACTTTACTGTTACTGTTGACCTTCACTGTTACTATTATCACTACACCCTTTACCGTTATTCCACTATTTCCTATCACCTGTAGACTGTTATCTTTGTTGCTTTTCCTCCATGTCAGTACTTCCTGTTTTGTTTAGTTTTTTCCATTTCCTTTTCTTTCTTGTACTGCTTGCGGCCCAGAACGTGCAACTAACGGGCATTATGTTTTCCTTTCTTCCTATTTTTCTTGTAACTGTCATATGAGCAGGTTTTGCTGATCAATTGCCTACTGGTGTTGGTGAGAAAAAATTTTGAGCTGCATAATTGGAAAATTTTGCTTAAATGTTTTGTTGAACTATTTAATTCATGAACTATATTGAGACTTGTATTTGGGCTTGTAGTCCCAGGATATTGTTTTGTTTCAGATCTTGTATTTATTGGGATATTTTTTATTGTTGCAATAAATACTATTGAGTTATAATTGTTTTTGCATGCCTGGTTAAGTATGTTTATATATTTACTGTTGTGACGAGTCAAGTAGGTCCGTATAGCTTATGGATGGTAAAAACTACTTGCTAGACTTAGTCGCGTACCGTATTCTGTATTCTTTTGGAAAGCAGGGCGTGACAAGATTTTCTGTGGTATCAGAGCTTCGGGTTCGGCTAATGTATTAGTTTGACTAATACATTAGGCAGGCTTGACTCGATCAGGATTTACTTAACTACCAACAGGCCATGCATTGCACAAAGAATTATTAATCAACTAGATCTGAATACAAATTGTTTTGGGATTTGGGCAGACTATGGCTCGTGGGAATGCTTCGTCTCTGCAAGAAGGCCATCTTGAGTTGGCAGTTGTAAATCAGGAGCTCCAGCAGATTGCTCAGATGCAGCAGGAGCACAGCGAACTGGTAAAGGCTGCTTTGGAAGCTGCTAACCGAGATGCTGTTCTGACCCCCGTTGTGCCTGTCCCTGTAGTTTTTCCCCCTCATCTGGGTACTGTTGCGGATTTCATGAAGTTGCACCCTAATAAGTTCACTGGTACTGAGTCGCCGCTTGAGGTTGAGCAGTGGCTGTTACGGACAGAAAGCCTGCTACAGGCAGTTAGGGTCGCCAATGTCGATCGTGTGGAAGTGGTGTGCGTCCAGTTAGTAGGTTTGGCCAACATCTAGTGGAGGGAAGAATCTGAGAGGCTAGAGCGGCCTATTGCTTGGGCCACATTCGCTTAAAGCTTCCTGGAGAAATTCTTCCCCGCATCAGCCGGGTAGAAATGGAGCATCAGTTTCTTGCCCTGAAGCAGGTTGGTTGGTTGTTTGTCTGGTTGATTTATTAGTGCCATGTTTTAAGATTTTTTATATATTATATATGTAGTAATGTAACACCAAGTTCTTCTTGGAACAGGGCTCTAGATCGGTGGATGGGTATGCCACGAAGTTCACCAGGCTTAGCTGCGTCGCAACCATCTTGGTGGCGAGAGTGGAGGATCGTGCTCGAAGGTTCCTTTTGGGTCTTAATCAAGGTATTTAAGTGCACTTGGCCGCCCATAGTCTCCGTACCTATGCGGATGCCTTGGAGGCAGGTCGAGCGACAGAGCAGACTCAAGCTCGGGATATCCCTTCTCAGCGGGTTGTGCAGTACCCTACTACTGTTGCTGCCAGGCCTACTGGAGGCCGGATCAGAAGGCCAGCTCTGGTCCTTTTCGTCATGATAGCTCCCTACCTTCCTGCTCCTCCACGGAGAGATGTTGTTTGTGACTTTTGCCAGATCCCTGGGCATTTGCACAAGGATTGCTGGAAGGCCAACCGCCGGTGTCTCGGTTGTGGTGCTACCGATCACTTGGTTCGAGATTGTCCTCGGAGGAGGCACGACCAGGCCGCAGTTGCGTTAGTCCGTAGTCAGGTCAAACTGCCACTTCCCCCTCAGCATCAGATCTTCGATCAGAGGACCGCTGCTCCAGGGAGAGGTCAGGCTTTCAACTTGATAGCGGAGGAAGCTGAGACCGCGGAGGAAGTCGTTGCAGGTATTCTTTTGTATTTTCATTTGTTGTTCTGTTGTTTGTTTCGTGTTTTATTTTTCTTGCAGGAAGTCGTTGCAGGTATTCTTCGGTATCTTTCTTCTTGTTGTCTTTCCTGCATCATTTTTCATATTTCTTGGCTATCTTTCATCTGTTCATCTGTTCATCTTTTCCTTACTTTGGCTCTATCTTAGGTGTTATTCTTGTTCATTCTGTTCTTGCTTGTGTTCTATTTGATTCTGGGGCAACTCATTCCTTCGTCTCCTCCCGCTTTGTGGATCAGCATCAGTTGGTGTGCAGTGAGTTTTCGGTAGCTTGGAGTATCACCACAGGTGGCAATATTGTCGTCTGTTCCCGGGAGTGCAAGCAGAGTCCCATGGTGATTGGAAGTGCTGATTTCAGAGCAGATCTGATTGTGATCGGCAGTTCAGGGTTTGATATGATTCTCGACATGGATTAGCTGGGTGAGACCCACACTATCATCGATTGTCGAGGGAAGAAGGTTGTTTTCAGGATGCCAGGCTATGTGGAGTTTGAGTTCCATGCTGGGGAGTTACCCCTTGGGTGTGGTCAGGAAGTTGTTATCGATGCTAGTTGTGCAATGGAGTTGCACTCAGGCTGTAAGGTTGCGCCTCTTGTTGTGCAGGAATTTCTGGATGTGTTTCCTGAGGAGTTGCCTAGACTACCCCTAGAGAGGAAAGTTGAATTCGGTATTAATGTTCAGCCTGGTATTGTGCTGATATCGAAGAGTCCCTACCAGATGGCACTAGTTGAGCTAGCAGAGCTGAAGGTGCAGGTCCTAGGATTGCTAGATTTGGGCTTCATCAGGCCCAGTGTGTCCCCATGGGGCTCTCCTGTCTTGTTTGTCAGCAAGAAGTACGGGAGTCGCATCTATGCGTGGATTACCGTGAGCTGAGTAATGTTACAGTGAAGAACCGGTATCCGCTACCCAGGATTGATGATTTTTTTAATCAGTTAGGTGGAGCTACTATCTTTTCAAAGTTGGACTTTCACTCTGGTTATCATCAAGTGAAGGTAAAGGCAGCTGATGTGCAGAAGACTGTATTCAGGACCAGATATGGGCAATGTGAGTTCCTAGTGATGCATTTTGGAGTCACGAATGCGCTAGCAGTGTTCGTGAGTCTAATGAATAGAGTTTTCTCTCCATTTTTGGACAGATTCGTGGTGGTCTTCATAGACGACATTCTAGTGTATTCTCGGAATTAGAAGAATCATGCTGATGATCTGAGGTTGGTTTTGTAGACCTTGAGGGAGAATCACCTCTATGGGAAACTCAGTAAGTGTGAGTTCTGGCTTGATCGAGTTATCTTTTTAGGGCACATCATCTTAGGCGATGGTATCTCTGTTGATCCGTCCAAGATTTTTGCGGCCAAGGATTAGCCTGTTCCTAAGTTAATTTCGGAAGAGAGAAGTTTCCTTGGTTTGGTCGGGTATTATAAGAAGTTTATCCAAGACTTTTCATTGACTAAGCTGACTGGAAAAGATCAGAAGTTCATTTGGGATGGAGCTTGTAGTGGAGCTTTTGCTGAGTTGAAGCGCTGATTGACATCAGCACCTGTGTTGACTATTCCGGATAGTTCGGGTGGTTTTGTGGTTCACTGTGACGCTTCTGGCAAGGGCCTAGGTACAGTGTTGATGTAGAAGGGTCGAGTTGTTGCTTATGCGTTCAGACAGTTGAGGTCGCACAAGAAGAACTACCCTTACCCATGATTTGGAGTTGGCTGCCGTGATCTTTGCTTTGAAGTTATGGAGACACTATCTGCTTGGTGACCGAGTGGACATATTTACTGACCACAAGAGTCTCAAGTATGTCTTCACTCAGAAGGAACTGAATATGAGGCAGAGGCGCTGGTTGGAGTTGATGGCTGACTTTGACATCAGTTTACAATACCATCCTGGTAGAGTGAATGTAACCCCCGTTCCCGTAAATATATATATTTTGAATAATTTTTTGTATTTCGATTATTTATAAATTTAGTTTGTGTTAAATTTATTTTTTGGATTTTCTGTTAAAATCTCTTCTAGTCGGAAATTATGTTTATTTCAAATAAGGTTGTATTTTAACTTTACTTTCCATTTTATAATTGATCGACCATTTATATTTTAGCCAGATAAAAAATATTCGGATTTACTTTAATAATTTGTTAAACCCAATTCCTATTTTTTTTATATAATCTTGTTACTATTATTTTATTATTTTCATTATTATTATTATTGTGGGTATTATTGTTATTACTATTATTATTATTATCAGTAGTACTATTATTACTACTATCATTATTATTAGTAGTAGTATTTTCATTGTTATTTTTCTTATTATTATTATTTTGTAAAGCTAATGTTATTACTAATTCTTATTATTTTTGTTAAAGCCCATCGATTTTGACCTATATTGTATTATTTAATTATTTAATTTGAAGCCCAACCTAAGCCCATTCTCTTATTGGATCCTAGTCTACCCATTAACCTAATACCCTGGTCCCATTATCTCATTATTTAATCCCGTAACCTCAATTACTCATATCTCTCCACTATCCCTATAATCTCTCCCCATTATTATA
The DNA here is from genome assembly GCA_017893485.1 of Hemerocallis citrina. Taxonomy (NCBI): domain Eukaryota; kingdom Viridiplantae; phylum Streptophyta; class Magnoliopsida; order Asparagales; family Asphodelaceae; genus Hemerocallis; species Hemerocallis citrina. The sequence continues at coordinate 145,653,010 of CM030365.1, forward strand.
TATTACATTTATTATATTTATTATATAATTACTATTTTAATAAACCCCCTAACCTTAACCTAACCCTAGCCCCCATTAACCCTAGCTGCCTGTACAGACCCTCCCCTATTGTTCACCCTTCTCCCTCCCCTTTTAACTTCGAAACCACCCAGTTCTCTCCTCCATCTCTTTCGCAACCCGTCGCTCCATCTTGTCGTCGTCGTCTTCCCCATCCACAGTCGTCCCCTACCTCCAGCCTCACTACACCACCCCCATCCTCGTCGCTGACCCTTCTCCTCCTCCATCAAACCGAGCCCATCACCAACCCATCAGCTCCCACCTCCATCGGAGAACCCATCTCCGCTCCTCATCGCCTTGCAGCCCTCGTCATCCTCTCCACCTCAACCTCATCGTCGACCTTCACTTTCCCCCAGTCGTTGCCTTCCCTCCATTTTTGTTCTCATCGCCAGCTGAAACCATTGTCACCATCATCGACCACCTCGACCTCCATCCTCTGTCCCTTACCTTCATCGACTTTGTCCATCACCTTCATCCCCACAGTCAGCAACGTCGACCATTGCGCCCACCACCGAACCCATCATCTTCTCTCCTTCCTCTATTTTCCCGCCCAAAACAGAGCGTCGTTGCTTTCCCCTATTCTCCGTCGACTGCTCGTCTCCAAGCGCCGTCGACCATCGCCGCCTTGCTTGTGCCGCCCCAGTCGCCGCACACAGTCGCCGCCGTCGAAGTTGTCGAGCATCGAACCCCCTTGCCGCCATTACTGATCGTGCTCTTGATGTTCTATGTTTGAGGAGCAACTGTGTGCAATTGGTGTTTGGTGTTTTTGGAAGAAGAGAAGGGATTGGATCATTTTACTGTTTGGTGTTTCTGAGGGGGATATCCCTTCTTGCTGTTGGCTATTTGTGGAGTAGGGGATCACCGTGTGGTGTTTGGTGTTCTATTGGGTAGGGATCTGTGTTCGGTGTTTTGATCTTGGTGTTGATGTTTTGGAGCCAATCGGGTATTTGCTATTTTGTGTGAGCATTGCACATGGCTAGAACATGTTTCCGTGCTTCGTGTTTGTGGTTTGTTGCCCGGAATTCTAATCCTGTTATTCCCTATATTGGATCTAACATCGTTCTAAAGGCAAGTCATTTTCCTTCGAATTGTTATTGTATCGTATTCGAGAACTTTTATTGAATCCCTCAAGTAGATCCATATTGATTATCATATATTGTTTATTGTTATCTATTGTTAGGATACTACAGATTTACATGAGCAAATTCTAGTGGTCTTGACTTCGTGCCGTCTTTTGCCTCCAATATATAGAGATCTTGCATGCATTCATGTAGTTAATTATTGAATATAGTAATATGGATTATTATTGTATTTAATGTCATGACATTACACAACTATTGTAGATTGTATACTAGTATTGATTGTTCATGTGATTGATGATGGTGTATTGGTGGAATGTGATTAGTAGGGTTATGGACATTACATGTACATCTTAATACCATGTTCACATAGATGTAACTTGCTGTGATTTATATTGTCGACCCCTATCTCATCGTTCATAACATTCTAATTATTTTATGCATGAAAAATATATTAAGATCCTGAAATTTAATGTCAATCTGAATATTATCATGCTATTTCAACCTAGATATTGTCATCAAAATCAATAACTTTCTGAATATGAAATGTAACCCCAAGTGTCTAGTTTCCATAACATCCAGAATTTTTGAATTCCGACTTATATTGCATGAGTTATGACCTTTTTACTGTGGCTGCGCTGTATGTTCAGATTTATGCACATACCATGTTAAGCAGATGAATTAGATGAACTAATGATCAAACATTACCATGATAATTTTCAGATTGATAGTTGACATGCTTAGAGTAATAAAAATTATTTTTACTGATTTTTACATGAATATTTACTGCTTTTACAACAAAACTAGTGAACACCAATAACCCGCGAGAAACTATAACCTGTAAAGAACACTGAAATTCACCTTGCTATTATTGTCGGAATTTGGACTTTAAATATGCATTGGAACCGGACAGAAGTCTAGTTTCTAGAACTTCTGACGGATCCACATTTGCTATCCTGTAGCAACGAAAATTCTGATTTTGGTACAGTAATCTACTGCTGTCCAGAATTGAGTTTCTATGTTTAAAAATATATAATTGAATCAATAATGTTGAATTTGGTGTATTTAATTGTATGAAGTACATTGCATGATCTTAGGATTGTTTTTTCATCACTCTAGTATCCCTTATTAATTGCTTTATCTTTTCCTCACTAATAGTTTTGTCCCTATTGTTCCCTATCAAGTATTGTAGTATTGTCAACTAGTATTGCATGTTAACTGAATAAAGAGTATTAATCAAGCTGGGGTTAAGGGTTGACAAGGGTAGTTGATGATATAGTGACTGTACTCGGAAGTGTGGGCCTCGTTTTCAAAATATCGTTATCGTCATTGTGAAAGAAATTGTGTCAATGGCCAGTGTTATTGTCATTGAGCAAAAAATTGTGTCAATGGCCAGTGTTATAATTACTGTGCAAGAAATTGCTCAATAGCCAGTGTTATTATTTAAATGTTATATCGTACCGAGTAAATGATTTATAGAATCTACCACCTTAGTCTAAATGAAATTGATTGAATGCATCGAACCTGTAGTATGGGATGCATTAGTACGTGCATTAGTTAGGATTAAAATGAATAATAGACTTAAGACTTCATCGCAGTGTTATTGCATTTTGCCATCGTTATTGAACAGTGTTATCGTTATTGCTTACCGTTATTGTTATTGTTATCAATCATCGTTATTTCTCATTGTACTATTATCGTTTTGTCACTGTTCAATACTATTGATTTCATCGTTCATTCAATTCATTGTTATATCATTATTGTCATTGTTCCTCTGTTTCTCTACTTGTTGTCCACGACTTGCTCTATTCTCTCTTTTAGATGAACAGCTTACAGAAAATTAAGGAGATTTGCCTGATGGACTAGGAGAACAACAATGGTGAAAGAATTATTTTGCTGCGCCACTTAAATAATTATTGTTTCATTTTGAAAATTTTAATAATTGAACAATGTTATTTCTTTGTATTGTGGGCTGTTGACCCGAATATTGTTATTGTGGATTCCAGATGTTGGATTGTTTTTATGTTGGTTATTTCATGCTTAAAATTCAAGTGTTATTATTCATGTGTTTATTCCTGCATTTCATGTGTGGTTGTATCATTTCATGTTTATATTGTTGAGTTGAATCGACAACAGCTCATGGATGATACAAGTCATTCGCTGGGCCAGGTCACGTTCTTGCATTCCGTATTTTTGGAAAGCAGGGCGTGACAGTGAACTTGGTGCCAGACGCTTTGAGTAGAAGACCAGTCGCCATGTTCCCGACTTAGTAGAGAGAGCTTGTTAAGCAAATGAGGAGGTTGGATTTTGATGTGATCTTGCCAGGTTCTGTTCGGAGTTGCATGATGCTTCAGTTGCAGTCATCTCTTGTTGAGCAGATTAAGGAGGGTCAGGCAGGTAATGAGCAATTGCAAGGGTTTAGAGCCGAAGTTGAAGCGGGTACGAGGACCGATATGGTTGTTCACTCAGATAGATCGCTTCGTTTTGGGTTCAGGTTGTGTGTTCCGAAGTGTGAGGTTCATCAGAAGTTGCTTGAGGAATCCCACCAATCGTCATACTCTATTCATCCTGGCGGTACGAAGATGTACCGGAATTTGAAGCTTCATTTTTGGTGGCAAGGTATGAAGAGGGCCATGGCAAGATTTGTGTCGCGGTGCCTGATCTGCCAGCAGGTGAAGGCAGAGCATCAGAGGATCGTCGGACATCTTCAGCCTCTTCCCATTCTGGAGTGGAAGTGGTAGCATATCACCATGGATTTTGTGATGACTTTGCCGAGGAGTCCTAAGGGTCACAACGCCATTTGGGTGATTGTGGACAGCTTGACGAAAAGCGCTCACTTCGTTCCCTTCAGAGTTGAATAGTCTACTGAGAGCCTAACTGAGAAGTACATGCAAGAGATTATCAGTCTTCATGGGGTTAGAGTCAGTATTGTATCCGACAGGGATACGAGATTCAGATCACAGTTTTATGAGTCTTCAGAGTAGTCTGGGGAGTAAGTTGAAGTACAGCACAACTTTTCACCCTCAGACAGATAGATAGTCAGAGAGGACCATACAGACTCTAAAGGACATGTTGAGGTCCTGTGTGTTGCAGTTTGGAGGTTCTTGGGAGGACCACTTGCATCTTGTAGAGTTCTAGTACAATAACAACTTTTAGGCCAGTCTCAAAGCTGCTCCATTCGAGACACTCTATGGTTGTAAGTGTCGGTCGCCAATATGCTGGGATGACATTGGCGAGAGGAAGTTGTTGGGCCCAGAGTTGATCACCAGAACGGTGGATGCTGTGAGTTTGATCAGGAAACATCTTCAAGCCGCGCAAGACAGACAGAAGCGATAGGCTAATGTTCATTGCAGAGCCAAGGTGCCGTTGAGGCAAGGTGCCATTCATTTTGATGGTGGAGGTAAGTTAAGCCCTAGGTTCATCAGACCATTTGACATCGTAGAACGAGTAAGCAATGTGGCCTATCGTCTTGCATTACCCCTGGCTTTATCTGGAGTTCACGACGTCTTCCATGTCTTGCAACTAAGGAAGTATATCCATGATGAGGCCACGTGATTGACTACTTGAAGTTATCTGTAAGGCCGAATTTGTCGTGTGAAATTCCGCCAGTTATTTTTGTGAACCGACGGGAGAAGGTTTTGAAGAACAAGGTGATCCAGCTTGTTCATGTTTCTTGGAATCGTCAATCGCCGGGTGAGTCAACTTGGGAGCTGGAGGAGGATATCCAGAGGAGATTTCCTCATTTGTTTGTGTGGCTCTTGTTTTGTTGTTTTTGCTTTTGTTGTTGCATTTTCCTTTTCTTTTGGGGTTACCCTATGTACTTCTGGTTGAATTTCGAGGACGAAATTCATCTTGTTAGGTGTGTAAGATTTGTAACCCCTGTTACTCATTTCTGTATTTATATTTACATTTAATTAAATTCATGGTTATTTTATTTCATTTCTGATTTTATTGCTTTTCGGCTCGGTTTGATTCAGCCTTTATATTCTCTTTTATTTGATCTACAATTTGTTCTTGATCTCGTTTATTGCTTAAACCTATTTTATGGCCTATTTGTCTCTTATTGGACTCTTTTCTTCATACTGGATACTACCCAGTTAACCCAAATCCATATTGACTCTATATAATCCCCCTAATTGTACCCTAACTCTATATAAAACCCTAATATTCTCTCTTTCTTTTCCTAGCCGTCACCTACCCCCTACCCTCATCTCCCGACCCTTCTCCTCCTTACTGTCGTCATCCTGTTCTCCAACGCCGGCTGACCCCGACCACCCACCGCTAACCCCTTCTCCTCTTCCCTGTGCGCACACCCCCGTGCCGTGCGCGCCCTGTCCCAGTTCGAGCCCTAACCGACGCATAGCCGCGACACGCCCCAGGCTGCCACTGTGTTACCTATCGCTATAGTCGACATCTTCTTCGCCGCAGCAATCCTCTTTGCTGTCGTCTTCTTCCGCCGTGGTTAGCAACAGCCCTGGCCGCCGCTCTTGCTGTTGTTTGCTGCTGCATTATTGTGTGTGGTGTGCACATGCATCTCTTGTGCACGTGTTTCGGTTGGTGTGGATTCTCATCTCTTGTTCATTCGTGTTCGTTGTTCGGGATCCGTTCCCGTTATTCATTCGTCTTCGCCATCGTTCTTTTCAGGCAACTAGCTTGTATATATTTTTTTGTCATACAAGTTAAAAATCGTAAGTAGTCTCACATGAAATTGTTTAGTACCCTCATGATGACTATATGTGTTAGTTGATCCGTTCCTTTATCTCTTGATCATGAGTAGTTCACAATAGTTGACATGGTTGCATGAAAATATTTAAATTAGATGTACATCTTGAATGTATGTTGTTTGTGACATATCATATGTTGTAGTAACTATTATATGGATGCTTTGTGTGATGTATGATCTTATCTTAGACTATTTGTACACATGCCATGCTGATTTGAATAGCCTATATGTCATGCTTTGTATGCCATCTTAGTTTTGTATCGTTTGCAATTGAACTATTCGATAAAATGCTAAAAAAACCTTTGTTTCACTGCTGCCCTATTTTTGTGCAGTAATTTCGACCCTGTCAACATCAGTAAAAGGAATAAATTTGCGAACATGATTTGTAGCCTTTGTTTTCTAGTTTCCAGAACTTTCGACGGATCTAAATTCTAATTTTCGATGCATGAGTTATTGTTGTTTTACTGCAGTCATATCGTATATTCCAGATTCTGAACTATATGTATTATGTATGAAATATTAAAAGTACAATTTGAACTCTATATTTTGCTGAGTACGTTTAGACATAACTGGGAACAATACCTATTTTTTTTGAAATTACTTAATGACTTTTGTATCTCATTTTAAGCTTATAAAACCAATCAATATATTTTCAAACTGCATGTTGTTCAATAAAGAACTATGTTTTCAACCTGATTCTATTCGTTTTTTATGAAAACTTTGTGAATATAAACAGTAGCCTAATTTTTCTATATTATCATCCTTTCGACGGATCTAGATTTCGGATTATATTTTATGAATCATCTCTGTTTTGGTACAGTTGTGTCTGAACTTTCAGAATTGAGATTTTGTCTCATTACTCTGTTTTTCCAATTTTGTTGACTATACTATCTGTAATATAATTTCATGAAATTTTATATGTTGGGACTAGATATGTTAGGGGATCTTCCAGATTTTCCTCATATTTAATTATGATGATTTTCAATTCTTTTCATGCTTATAAACAAGATTTTGCATTTTCTGGCTAAACATAACTTTTATATTAAACGCTGTTTTCAACCATATTTCTGTGGCTGATATGTGACTTATATATATGCACTAGAATCTACAGAGAGTCTAGTTTCTGGATTTTCTAACGGGTCGAGATTTGCAGTTCTGTAGCAACGGGAATCTCAGATTTGGTACAGTAGTGTCTTGCTGTCCAGAACTGAAAGTTTCGTTGTTTTGACTGTTATGAATTGTTTTATCACCCGTTTGTGTTCCCTATTTCATCTTAGAATTATCCTTTGTCCTTGCCATGTCTTTTGCCCTGTTTGTGTTCATTCACATCTGTTTAATAATAATAAAAACTAATCAAGCTGGATTTTTAAGGGAAAAGATCTAGTAGTGGACAATATAGAAATGTGTATTCATAAGGGAACTCGTTTTTCCCACTGTTTATCTCTAGATGCATGAGAGCATGATCCATGACATTGTTTGATGTTGATATTACTGTTACTGTTTATCTGAATATACTGCCCTATAGGTTCCACTACAAAATCTTAAAATAAAACTGTTTGTTGTAGCAACCATGTGGTATATTTTGGGACGCTTGAAGTGCTTTCTAGATAGTAATAAACATTAGACATAAGAACAACTGTTTTACTGTCACATCTTGTTACTGTTACTGTTGACCTTACTGTTACTGTTGACTTTACTGTTACTGTTATCACTACACCCTTTACTGTTATTCCACTATTTTTTGTCACATGTAGACTGTTATCTTTGTTGCTTTTCCTCTATGTCAGTATTTCCTATTTTGTTTAGTTTTCCCCCTTTCCTTTTCTTGCTTGTACTGCTTGCATCCCGGAACATATAACTAACGGGCATTACATTTTTCTGTCTTCCTATTTTCCTTGTAACTGTCATATGAGCAGGTTTTACCGATCAATTGCCTACTAGAGTTGGTAAGCAAAAGTTTTGAGCTACGCAATTAGAAAAATTTGCTTAAATGTTTTGTTGAACTATTTTATTCATGAACTGTATTGAGGCTTGTATTTGGGCTTGTAGTCCCAGGATATTGTTTTGTTTCAGATCTTGTATTTGTTAGGATATTTGTTATTGTTGCAATAAATACTGTTGAGTTATAACTGTTTTTGCATGCCTGGTTGAGTATGTTGATATATTTACTGTTGTGACGAGTCAAGTAGGTCCGTACAGCTTATGGATGGTGAAAATTATCTGCTGAGCTTAGTCGCGTACCATATTCCGTATTCTTTTAGAAAGCGGGCCGTGACAGATATGTACGACGTATTGGTCCAAAAGGGCTTGCGTTTTGCCCTAGAAGGAGATAAAATGAAGCCATTTGATATGAAGCAGGAGAGTGGTATGAGATTTATTTAAAAGCCATGAGTTTAATCCAGCTGTCATTGGCGGTTGATTCAAGTGCAACTTTCGTGAGGAGAAAAACACAGCGAGTCCGTGGGCAAAACTCAAAATTGACTACTCAGGATCATTGTTACTAGATCGGATGTACTAGAAGAGAAAACTATTTCGTTTCTCATTGAAGGAAGATATCACTCTTCAAGATCATATAGTAAAATTTGATAAAGTGCTATCTGAATTAAGGGCGATAAAAACAGATGATCTAAGCGAAAAGGTTAAAGCTTTCAACTTGATATATTCACTACTAGATTCGTATGAGTATTTGATAACCACCGTTCTACATGAGAAATATGCCAAGGAGAAGCATTAGGTAGCCAATGTGATCAAGTCCTTGAAAGACAATGCACTTAGGAAGGATACTCAGAAATTAGGGTCTACTTCTATGGATTGTTTGGCAGTGGGTGGAACTTCAATTGGAAAGGATAATGCAATTAAGGATGTGGTCCGTTAGCACCATTGCAAAGGGATTGTGAATTACATGAGGGATTAACGAAAGTAGTTGAACCAGATGGGTGCTAACATAGTGAGTACTACAGAATCAGGTGAAAACTTAAACTATCTTCTTATTTTAAGTTCTATAGATATGGATTCTGGCTGGTTTCTTAATTCAGGTAGTTCTTACAATATTTGCTCCGAGAAGGAGATATTTTCTACTTAGAAGTCTACAACATGTCGTTGTATGATGACAGAGAAGGTCATGCATATTCCTTTGTTGAAATTGAATCTAATATCCTTTGGATCTCTAAAAGTATGAGGATACTAGAACACAACTCAGTGTGGAGTTCTATCAGTTTGGGAAGGTCGTCTTAAGGTGATGAAGGAAATAAGAGGTATTTAGCACAAACTCTACAAGATTTGTAGCAACAAAAAATCTTGTCCAAGTGTTTCTGAGTCCATCATTCCAAAAGCATTATCTAGTTTGCCTCCACTAGCTAGAATCACCGAAGCGAGATCACGACATTCGAATATTGTCAGGAGATAGAGGGTAGCCCCTGTTTTCCGTTTTGTGTATTTTCGGGTGTATTTTTCTTTTTGGGGTATTTTATTCTTCTTGTATCTTCTTGGACCGTATACTGGATCTTTATTGCAATATATATATTCATTTTATTTGTTTTGTCGTCTTTTGATATTCTTGATTCTTTTGTCCGTCTATTGTTTCGTTCCATTTGATCAGGCCATTATTTTGATCCCCATTATTTTTATTTTTATTGTTCCTGTCCTATTTTGAATTCCCATGTTGTTCTCATATCTTATTAAGTCTTTGATCAAACCCTAAGCTAATACCCAAATCCTATTTAATCCTAATACTCTAATACCCTAAAACCAACACACCCAGACCCGAAACCCAATTAACCCATACCCTGTTTATACCTATACCCGAAACCAACCCATTCCAAACCCTAATATATATATATATATATATATATATATATATATATATATATATATATATATATCCTACTTTCCCTGTTCTTCCCTACCAAATTTCCCTGCATCCTACTTCCGAAAACCCTAACTCCCGAAACCATCCTATCCGCCATCTCCCCTACGCTCACCTCGATCCCCCAACCTCCACTTCTCTCTCCCGATCATCCCCTTATCTCTCCCGTTCTCTCCCTGCCTTCGCGACGCACCTGCAGCATCGCCGCGACCCCCCAGCATCCACCTGCTCCTCTTGCGTCGCACTCTGCTAGCGCCGTGCGCCTGCACCTCCGATGCTCTCCCTCCTGCCATCTTTCGCCGAAGGCGTTGTAGACAGCCGCAGTGACTACAGGTGTCAGACCAGCCCACGCTGACCCCTGTCTCCCGGTGCTTCTCCCCCTCCGATAGCAAGGCAGCACGCCCGCTACCGTCGCCGTTGCCGTCGTCTCCCCCATCTGCTCGCTCTTTTGTTGACATGTGCATGTGTTGCACGTGTTGGGTGTTTGTTTTTCGTGTTCGTTATCGCGTTCGTATTTGGTTCTCGTTCTTGGTTCGTGATTCATGTTCGTTCGGTCATGTTCGTGCTGGGATCCGTTATCGTTATTCTTTCTTTTGCTCCGTCGTTTTCGTCGTCGGTTAAGGCAAGTAACTTGTATTCGTTTTCTTTGTGTAATACAATTACTAAATACCGCCTGTAGTGTAGTTGGGTTCTAGAGATAATTTGTGTGTGAAACCCTTGTTGTATATTGTCTCTATTATGTTGACTTGACCATAGTTGCCTCACGACATACATGACATGAAATAACCTAGAGCTGACCACTTCTTGATAAATATATGCATGTTATTCGAATGAACTCGTGCACCTGTTTGTGTTATTGGTGATATACTTGTTGTAGACATGTTGGATACCCTATATCATGTTGGTTGGACATCTAGTACACTATATTTCATGTTTGGTTATGAGTTGGACGAGTTTCGTATAATCTATGTTAATTTTATGCATGAAGGATTTTTCTGTATTTGTCGATACTTTATTTTGATCAGTATTTTAGACCCTACTAGGGGCGGTATATGAATTTTATTTGTGAATGAGATTTGTATAGAAATCTGTCCACTTCATGATTTTCTGATAGATCTCAGTTTCGTTTTCGGAGTTGTAAGTTGACTGTTGTACTACCGAGGTGTAGAATAATTTCCATATTTTGTTTTATGAGAATTCTGAAGAGAAAATTATTTTTATTCTGGTGTTAAAATTATTATTTTGATCTAAAATTTTGCTCATTACATTTAGACTTGATTTGGATTAACATTAAATTTTGGTGGATTTATTTGAGAAGATTTACACACCATTTCATGCTTGCAAATAAAAACTATACATGCAGAATTTTCCTACTGTTCAGTAAAGATACCTAATTTCGACCTGATTCTTCTTGCTGTTTGAAAAATATTTGTGAATATGAAAGTTAGCATACTATGTCTATTTTATCGACCTTTTGACGGATCTGGATTTCGTTTGAAGATTTGTGAAATATTGTTGTTTTCGTACTGCAGTGTTTGCGAGTCCAGATTTACAAAACTACTGCATATTGATATTTTCTGATTTTACTTGACCAAACTAATTTTGATGAAAAATTATGAAACTATGCTTGCTGATTCTAGACATATAGGGGAATACCCCATATTTTTCGTGGATTTAATTGAGATGTTTTCATGTTGTTTTCCTAATTATTAATACAAACTTCTGACTTCTGGCTGAACACATTTTCTGGTTTCAATTAAGTTTTGAGCTATGTTTTCGTAAAACACTATATGACTTATGTATACTTGTTGGATTCATCCAGAAGTCTACTTTTCAGATTTTCTGACGGATTCAGGTTTGCATGTTTATAGCAACGGGAATCCCTATTTTAGTGCAACACTGTCTTCCTATCCTGAACTAGAATTTTCGTTGTTTCTCTTTTATGTGTTGTCTATTACTCGTACATGTTTATCTTTCAACCTGAACTTGTTGCTTACTTATACCATATTATCCTTGCCATGTTTTATGATACGTACATGCATGTTTGAGAATAATAATAAATAACTAAGTCGGGATTTAATGGGAAAGATCTAATAGTGGAAAATACAGAAATGTGTACTCGGAAGGGGATCAATAGATCCTACTAGTTACTTGGAGCTTGATTACATGACACATGATATACGATACATGACACATGCACACATGACACTGGAGCTTGATATTTGGGTTTTGAAGCTTTACATGGTATTTGGAGCCTGTTCACATGATACATGGAGCTTGTCCCTGAGTACACTGCTCTGTATGATCTCCTATGAAATCTAAATAAAATTGTTTGAATGTAACAACGATGTGGTAAAAATCGGGACGCATGAAGTGCTACCTAGTTAGTAATAAATACAAGACTTGACATGACACGACATGATTACATGATTACCTGTTACATGATACTTGATCACTTGTTACATGCTTACCTATACATGCTTACTTGTTCACCTGCTTGTATGATACTTAACACTTGACACATGTTACCTGTACTTGTTTGTATACGATGCTACTTGATTTTGTTTTCCTAATTCAAGATAGATATTCTATTTTGTTGCCATGCTTATTCCATGCTATGCTTGTTCTGCTGTTACTTTAGATTTATTACCCTTTTCCATGTACTTGTCCCTGCACTAGAAGTGGCCCGTAACTTGTATTGACGGGCATTTTGTTTTCTTTTCTTTTTCCTGTAATTTATTAAATTACAGATTAGAGTGACCAGCTGCCAGATGGAGTTGGTGATATGAGATATTAGTGCTGGAGTTTGCTTTATTATTTTCTTGCTATTCATGAATAATTGTACTTGATTACTTGGATTTATTTGTATTAGGCGATGTGACCCAAAATTATTAACTTATTCATATCTGGTTTATTTGAGAATTATAAATCTTATTTCAAGTAAATTTTGTTGGTATCTTGATTCGATTATGCATGCGTGGTTGTTTCTCTTGCTTCCGACTCTGATTATTCATGTGAAATATTGTAAAGATTCTTGAACAAACTTATGGATGATGAAAATCATTCGCTGGGCTTAGTCACGTACTCGTATTCCGTATTCTCTTTTGAGAAGCGGGGTGTGACAAGGTTTTTAGTGGTATCGGAGCCCAAGTTTGGCTAATGTATTAGTTTTACTGATATATTAGACAAGATTGGCTCGATTTGGGATTGGCTCAACTTTTCACGAACCACGCATACATAAATGAATTGTTATCAACTTTGATCTGAATTCTGATTGTTTTTTATCTTGTGCAGACTATGGCTCGTAGAGGTTCTACTACTCGTTCTCAGGAAGAACATCCTGGGATTGAGGTCGTCACCACTGTGCTTGAGCGGCTGATCAACATGCAGCAAAACCACAGTGATTTAGTGATGGCTGCTTTGGAAGCTACCCGAGTTCTGACTCCCGCTATGCCTACCCAGGCAGCCCTTCCGCCTCGTCCGGGTACAGTCACGGATTTCATAAGGCTGCATTCCAACAAGTTTTTCGGCACTGAGATGCCTTTGGAGGCTGAACAGTGGTTGATCCGGACTGAGCACTTGCTCTTGGTGGCACGAGTTGTCAATGCTGATCGAGTGGATGTGGTTACCATCCAGCTGGAAGATCTAGCCCATATTTGGTGGATGGCTGAGTCTGAGAGGCTCGCTCGGCCTATTTCTTGGGTCACGTTCACTAGGAGCTTCTTGGATAAGTTCTTCCCCAGCACTACTCGGGTTGAAATGGAGCAACAGTTCCTACCCTTGAAACAGGTTAAGTCGTTATTCTATTTTGGAATTTTGTTTTATATTGTTCATGCAATGTTGTAACATGAGACTTTCTTGAAACAGGGCTCCAGAACCGTGGATGAGTATGCAGCGGAATTTACTAGACTTAGCTGCTTCGCAGCCATTCTTGTGGTGAACGAAGAGGATAAGGCTCATAGATTCACGATGGGACTTGAGAAGGATATCAAGAGGCATCTTGTCTCTCTTCGCTTATGTACTTACACTGAGGCTCTTGAGGCAGCCCGAGCTCAGAAGCAGGCTCATGGTGGATTGGCTCCCTCTCAACGAACTGTTTAGCATTCTGCTCTGTTGCTAGGCCTTCTGGTTGACCAATTCGGAGGTCGGTCCCAGCTCCAGTCAGGACAGCTCCTTACTCTTCTGCTGGTTTCCAGAGGGGTAGTTTTTGCGACTTTTGCCAACTTGCAAGGCATGAGCGCAAGGACTGCAGGCGTGCCAATCGCTGCTGTTTTTCTTGTGGTGCTCCTAACCACATTTTGCAGAATTGTCCACAGCAGAGGATGGCTATTCCAGCCTGGGGTCCAGTTCAGCAGGTAGCCCCAGCTCGTGGTCCTGTTAGGCCACCGCTTCCTCCTTAGTGCCAGATTGTCAGTCAGAGGACCGCTATTCCGAGGAGAGGTCAGGCTGTCAACCTGACTGCTGCAGAAGCTGAGTCAGCTGAAGGTGTTGTTACAGGTATATTTTGTTTTATTGTTTTGTTGTTTCTCTTTTGCTTCTTTTCTTTGTCTTGCTTTATTTGTTTCCTGTTATCTCTCTACATTTTGTTTTCCTCATCGTCGATCATCTATTCTTTGTCTCTTTGTCTTTTTGATTCTATCTTAGGTATCATCCTTGTTTGCTCTTTTCCTGCACATATTCTTTTTTATTCTGAGGCAACCCATTGCACTGTCTCCTCTCAAATTGTGGCTCGCCATCAGTTGGATTGCAGCAGCATGTCAGAGACTTGGAACACTATGACAGGTGGTGGTGTTGTTATTTGTTCCCGTGAGTACAGGCAGTGTTCCGTAGTTATTGGGGACGTAGATTTCAAGGCCAACCTGATTGTAATTGGGAATTCAGGATTCGAAGTTATTCTCGGTATGGATTGGTTGGGTGAATCCCATGCCATTATTGATTGTCGTGCCAAGAAAGTTGTGTTCCGAATTCCAAGCAGGGCAGAATTTGAGTTCCATGCTGGGGAGTCTTCCCTTGGCCGAGCCAAGACTACAGTTGATCAGGTGGATTGTGCGATGGAATTGCACTCAGGCTGTGAGGCTACACCTTTAGTAGTTTGGAATTTCCTGGATGTTTTCCTAGAGAAGTTGCCTGGCTTACCCCTGATAGGGATGATGTGGAGTTCGGTATTGATGTTTAGCCTGGTACGATATCGATATCGAAGAGTCTCTACAGGATGGCACCGGTTGAGTTAGCAGAGCTTAAGGTACAGATTCAGGAGTTGCTTGATTTGGGGTTCATTAGACCAGTGTTTCGCCGTGGGGTGCTCCAATCCTTTTTGTCAACAAGAAGGATGTTAGTCGTCAACTCTGCATTGATTATCGGGAACTAAACAGTGTTACTGTGAAGAACTGGTATCTGTTGCTCAGGATCGATGACTTATTTGATCAGTTGTGCGGAGCAGCTACTTTTTCGAAGTTGGATCTTTGTTCTGGGTATCATCAAGATAAAGTGAAGGCGACTGATATACAGAAGACTGCATTCAGAACCAAATATGGGCACTATGAGTATCTTGTGATGCCGTTCGGGGTCACTAATGCGCCAGCTGTATTCATGAGTCTTATGAACATGATCTTTTCTTAGTTCTTGGATAGATTTATGGTGGTCTTCATTGATGACATTTTGGTGTATTCTCGGAATCGGGAAGATCATGCTGAGCATTTTAGAGTGGTTCTGCAGACCTTGAGAGAGAATCAGCTCTATGGAAAACTCAGCAAGTGTGAGTTTTGGCTCGACAAAGTTTCTTTCTTGGGGCACATTATCTTAGACGATGGTATTTTTGGGGATCCCTCGAAGGTTGAAGCAGTGATTGATTGGCCTATTTCTAAGTCAGTTTCTGAAGTGCAGAGTTTCCTTAGTCTAGCTGGCTATTATCTGAAATTAGTCCAAGATTTTTTGAAAATAGTAGGACCATTAACTAAGCTGACAGGGAAGGATCAAAAGTTTTGTTGGTCTGATGATTGCAGTGTGGCTTTTGCTGAGTTGAAGAGTAGGTTGACATCAGCACCAGTATTGACCATTCTAGATGGTTCAGGCAGATTTATAATTCACTGTGATGCTTCTGGTAAGGGTCTTGGAGCAGTTCTGATGTAGAAGGTCCGAGTCGTTGCTTATGCATCGAGGCAGTTGAGGTCGCATGAGAAGAACTATCTGACTCATTACTTGGAGTTAGCGACAATGATCTATGCTTTGAAGATGTGGATACATTATTTACTTGGGGACTGAGTGGAGATCTTTACAGACCACAAAAGTCTCAAGTATGTTTTCACCTAGAAGGAGTTGAACATGAGGGAAAGATGTTGGTTGGAAATTATGGCCGATTATGACATCAGTTTGCAATACCATCCTGGTAAAGTAAACTTGGTGCAAGATGCTTTGAGCAGGAGACCGGTAGTTATGTTCCTGACTCAGTAGAGGGATCTGATTGAGCAGATGCGGAGGTTGGAGTTGGATGTTTTGTTGCTGAGTTCTGGTCGGAGTTGTCTTGTGCTCCAGCTTCAGTCGTCTCTTATTGATCAGATCAAAGAGGCTTAGGCTGGTGATGAGCAGTTGCAGAGTTTTCGAGCTGAGGTTGAGTCTCTTTCCAGAATGGACATGGTTATTTATGCTAATGGAACATTTCGTTTTGGGTCCAGGTTGTGTGTCCCGTAGGGTGAAGTTTGTCAGAGGTTGCTTGAGAAAGCCCACCAAGCTTCGTATCATATCCATCCTGGAAGTACTAAGATGTATCGGGATTTGAAGCTTCATTTCTGGTGGCATGGTATGAAGGGGGCTGTGTCTCGGTTTGTATCTCAGTATATGATCTGCCAGCAAGTTAAGGCAGAGCATTTGAGAACCACCGAACTTCTTCAACCATTTCCCATTCTGGAGTGAAGTTAGGAACATATCACTATGGATTTTGTGACCGCTTTGCCGAGGAGTCCTAAGGGTCACAATGCTATTTGGGTGATTGTTGACCGACTGACGAAGAGTGCTCACTTCATTCCTTTACGTGTCGGACAGTCTACTGAGTGCCTAGCTGAGAAGTACATACAAAAGATCGTCAAACTTCATGAGGTTCTAGTCAGTATTATATCCGACAGGAATACGAGATTCAGATCTCAGTTTTGGGAGAGTCTTCAGAATAATTTGGGGAGTAAGTTGAAGTACAGTACAGCTTTTCATCCCTAGACTGATGGACAGTCAGAGAGGACCATCCAGATTCTTGAGGACATGTTGCGGTCTTGTATGTTGCAGTTCGGTAAATCATGGGAGGACCATTTGCATCTCGTAGAGTTCTCGTATAATAACAGCTTTCAGGCCAGTCTTAAAGTTGCACCGTTCGAAGCACTTTATGGGTGGAAGTGCTGATCACCAGTGTGCTGGGATGACATTGGTGAGAGAAAATTGTTGGGTCCAGAGTTGATCACCAGGACAGTTGATGTCGTGACTCAGATTAGAAAGCATCTTCAGGTAGCTCAGGATAGGCAGAGGCGATGGGCTGATGTCCATAGGAGAGCTTTGGAGTTTGAGGTTGGTGACCATGTTTTCCTAAAGGTATCTCCTTGGCGCGGTGTCATTCGGTTTGGTGGTGGGGGCCAGCTCAGCCCTAGGTTTATTGGACCGTTTGATATTGTGGAGCGAGTAGGCAATGTGACCTATCATCTTGTATTGCCGCCAACTTTATCAGGAGTGCACGATGTTTTTCACGTCTCACAACTCAGGAGATACGTCCGCGATGAGAGTCACGTGATCAACTATTCTGAGTTGACCATGCGACCAGATTTGACTTGTGAGATTCCACCAGTTGCTATTGTGGATCAGCGGAAAAAAGTGCTTAACAACAAGGTCATCAAGCTGGTTCGTGTTGCTTGAAATCCTCACTCGCCCGGTGAGTCGACTTGGGAGCCGAAGAAGGAGATTTACCAGAAGTTTCTTCATTTTTTTGTGTAGCTTTTTGTTTGCTTTTTTTGTTTCTTTTCTTTCGGGGTTACCCTATGTATCTTCTTGTTTGAATTTCGAGGACGAAATTCTTCTTATTAGGTGGGTAGGATTTGTAACCCCTGTTTTTTGTTTTGTGTATTTTTGGGTGTATTTTTCTTTTTGGGGGTATTTTATTCTTCTTGTATCTTCTTGGGTATACTGAATCTTTATTGCAATATATATATATATTAATTTTATTTGTTTTGTCGTCTTTGATATTCTTGATTATTTTTTCCGTCTATTGTTTCGTTCTATTTGATCAGGCCATTATTTTGATCCCCATTATTTTTATTTTTATTGTTCATGTCCTATTTTGAATTCCCATGTCGTTCTCATCTCTTACTAATTCTTTGATCAAACCCTAAGCTAATACCCAAATCCTATTTAATCCTAATACTCTAATACCCTAAAACCCACACACCCCAGACCCGAAACCCAATTAACCCATACACTGTTTATACCTATACCCGAAACCAACCCATTCTAAACCCTAATATATATATATATATATATATATATATATATATATATATACCCTACTTTCCCCGTTCTTCCCAACCAAATTTCCCTACCGCCTACTTCCGAAAACCCTAACTCCCGAACCCATCCTAGCCACCATCTCCCCTGTGCTCACCCCGATCCCCCGACCTCCACCTCTCTCTCCCAATCATCCCCTTATCTCTCCTGTTCTCTCCCTGCCATCGCGACGCACCTCTAGCCTCGCCGCAACCCCCCCAGCATCCCCGTGCTCCTCTTGCATCGCGCTCTGCCAGCGCCGCACGCCTGCACCTCTGGTGCTCTCCCTCTTGTTGTCTTCCACCGAAGCCGCTGCAGACAGTTGCAGCGACTACAGGCACCTGACCAGCCCACACCGACCCCCCCCCCCCGTCTCCCGGTGCTTCTCCCCCTCCGACAGCAAGGCAGCACGCCCGCTGCCGTCGCCGTCGTCTCCCTCATCCGCTCGCTCTCTTGTTGACACGTGCGTGTGCTGCACGTGTTGGGTGTTCGTTGCTCGTGTTTGTTATCGCGTTCGTATTTGGTTCTCGTTCTTGGTTCGTGATTTGTGTTCGTTAGTTCATGTTCGTGTCGGGATCTGTTCCCGTTATTCTTACTTTTGCTCCGTCATTTTCGTCGTCAATTAAGGTAAGTAACTTGAATTCATTTTCTTTGTGTAATACAAGTACTAAATATCGCATGTAGTGTAGTTAGGTTTTAGAGAGAATTCGTGCGTGAAACCCTTGTTGTATAATGTCTCCATTGTGTTGATTTGACCATAGTTGCCTCACGACATACATGACATGAAATAACCTAGGGTTGACCACTTCTTGATAAATATATATATGCATGTTATTCGTATCAACTCGTGCGCCTGTTTGTGTTATTGGTGATATACTTGTTGTAGACATGTTAGATACCGTATATCATGTTGGTTGGACATCTAGTACACTATATTTCATGTTTGGTTATGAGTTGGACGAGTTTCGTATAATCTATGTTGATTTTATGAATGAAGGATTTTTCTGTATTTATCGATACTTTATTTTGATCAGTATTTTACACCCTACTAAGGGCAATATATGAATTTTATTTGTGAATGAGATTTGTAGAGAAATTTGTCTGCTTTAAAGATTTTCTGACAGATCTTAGTTTCATTTTCAGAGTTGTGAGTTATGACTGTTTTACTACAGAGGTGTAGAATAATTTCCAGACATTGTTTTATGAGAATTCTGAAGAGAAAATTATTTTTATTCTGGTGTTAAAATTATTATTTTGATCTAAAACTTTGCTCATTACATTTAGACTTGATTTGGATTAACCCTGAATTTTGGTGGATTTATTTAAGAAGATTTACAAACTATTTCATGCTTGCAAATAAAACTATACATGCAGAATTTTCCTACTGTTCAGTAAAGATACCTAATTTCGACCTGATTCTTCTTGCTGTTTGAAAAATATTTGTGAATATGAAAGTTAACCTACTGTGTCTATTTTATCTCTCTTTTGACGGATCTAGATTTTGTTTTACGGTTTATGAGATATTGTTGTTTTCATACTGCAGTGTTTGTGATTTCAGATTTACAAAACTACTGCATATTGATATTTTCTGATTTTACTTGACCAAACTAATTTTGATGAAAAATTATGAAACTATGCTTGCTTATTCTAGATATATAGGGGAATACCCCAGGTTTTTCTTGGATTTAATTGAGATATTTTCATGATGTTTTCCTGATTCTTAATACAAACTTCTGACTTCTGGCTGAACACATTTTCTGGTTTTAATTCAGTTTTGAGCTATGTTTTCGTGAAACACTATATGACTTATGTATACTTGTTGGATTCGGTCGGAAGTCTACTTTCAGATTTCTGACGGATCTAGGTTTTCATGTTTGTAGCAACGGGAATCCCTGTTTTAGTACAGCACTGTCTTGCTGTCCTGAACTAGAATTTTCGTTATTTCTCTCTTTTATGTGTTATCTATTACTCGTACATGTTTATCTTTCAAGCTGAACTTGTTGCTTGCTTATACCATATTATCCTTGCCCTGTTTTGTGACACGTACAAGCCTGTTTGAGAATAATAATAAATAACTAAGTCGGGATTTATTGGAAAAGATCTAATAGTGGAAAATACAGAAACGTGTACTCGTGTACTCGGAAGGGCATCAATCGATCCTACTGATTACTTAGAACCTGATTACATGACACTTGAAGCTTGACACGTGATACACTTACATGACACATGATACACGATACATGACACTGGAGCTTGATATTTGGGTTTTTGAACTTGTTTACATAATATTTAGAGCTTGTTTACATGATACATGGAGCTTGTCCCTGAGCACACTACCCTGTATGATCCCCTATGAAATCAAAATGAAAATTTTTGAATGTAGCAACCATGTGGTAAAAACCGGGACGCATGAAGTGCTACCTAATTAGTAATAAATACAAGACTTGACATGATACGGCATGATTACATAATTACATGATACTTGATCACTTGTTACATGCTTACCTATACATACTTACTTGTTCACCTGCTTGTATGATACTTAACACTTAACACATGTTACATATACTTGTTTGTATACCATGCTACTTGATTCTGTTTTCCTGATTCATGTTAGATATTGTATTTTGTTACCATGCTTATTCCATGCTATGCTTGTTCCGCTGTTACTTTAGATTTATTACCATTTTTCATGTACTTGTTCATGCACTACAAGCGGCCCGTAACTTGCATTGACGGGCGTTTTGTTTTCTTTTTTTTTCCTGCAATTTATTAAATTGCAGATCAGGGTGACCAGCTGCCAGATGGAGTTAGTAATATGAGATATTAGTGCTGAAGTTTGCTTTATTATTTTCTTGCTATTCATGAATAATTGTACTTGATTACTTGGATTTATTTGTATTAGGCGATGTGATCCAAAATTTTTAACTTGTTCAGATCTAGTTTATTTGAGAATTATGAATCATGTTTCAAGTAAATTTTGTTAGTATCTTGATTCGATTATGCATGTGTGGTTGTTTCTCTTGCTACTGACTGTGATTATTCATGTGAAATGTTGTAAAGATTCTTGAACAAGCTTATGGATGATGAAAATCATTCGTTGAGCTTAGTCACGTACTCGTATTCCGTATTCTCTTTTGAAAAGTGGAGCGTGACATAAAGGATGCCTCGGGGTAGGTGGAGTTCATGCGGAGGGTGGCGTCTTCGTGTTGACGCATGCTAGGTATGCCCTTGAAGGGAGCATACTATTGGAGAATAAAATGTGGAGGTAAATTTGACTAGTACAAGAAGCCACTGAATCGCGTTGTTTTCAAGAGAAGAAAGGAAAGAGTCTAGAGGTAATTAATCACACAAGTGTGGAAGTATGAGTATGCATACAATGTGGACATTGTTGGGTTTATGTCGTAAAAACTAGGTTCAGTATGAAGAGAGCATGGTGAAGTGAGAAGCGGTTCGAAGCGAAGACCGGAAACGAAGGAGTCACTGTTTGCAGGCTATCTGCAGGTTGACAGTCGACTGCAACAAAAGGTTGGGGCGCGACTTGCAGGTGCATCCTAGTCGCTCTTTTGATCAGTCGACCGACAGTGGCGGATACAACAATTTGGGTTGGTTCTGGGTGAATCTGTTTGAGCCCAACTTCTCCTCCAAGTTAGATCATACGGCTCCTATCGTATGGCTTTCTCTTTAGGGTATATCGAACGATGAATGTATCAAGACTACAATCTAGGATTTCTCTAGATCTTTGTATAACAATGTAATGGCCTTCTTTGAGAGGTAGTACTTTATCTGAGAATTTTTCATTGTAAACAGTAGAGTATCTTTTAGTGAGGCTTAAGAGATAGATAGGTTATTGGTGAGAGTGATCGTAACTCTCGTATCTTATCTAGATGAATAATATCTCTGTTATTTCTCCCCGGGATTGAGTTCGTTTGAACAGAGACAAAATTGTGTACTTTGTGTGCTTGGTTTGGTCTACTTATTTGGTTGATTTGTTGTGATCGGTTATCACTTCTCTACAACCTCGCTCTTAATTCCCTAACAGGTCTAGCACTACAAATTTTATGTCCTCGTGTAAATCCAATTCTCCAATTCCATAATGGTAAAGGAAAATGGAAAGGCCCCCATGGGCCTGGCCTCTTGCTTAAGAAGACCATGACCTGATCACCATCTGAAGATTCATGGTTTATGAGTACAACTTGCACTTGCTAGAATGTCTTCTCAAGAAAGAAAGAAAACAAAAACTTTGCTATAATGAAAAAAAAAGAAGCCAAGCCACATGACAAGAATGAAAATAATAAACGCAATAGTTCAAACATTATCCCATGCAGTTCAAAAACTAATTGCATGCCAAAAACCTCTATCAATCAACTAATAATGCTCTTCTGTTTTTCCCAAGAAAAACTATTTTTCTCTTCAAATTTGAGAAACATTCTTCCTTATGCCATTCAACACAGAAGATAGCTTGACCAGAAAGATCAATCATCAGAATCCCCTGACAAAACCTTGACCAAAACCTTCATCACCTCCACTTGCATCCTTAGCCAAGCAATGTAATCGGCTGCGTCCATGAAAAGGCCATCAAGCCCGACTGGCCTGTCCACCGGTACAAGCTTCCTTAAAGCCCGAATCCTCTTCTCCAGTCGGCTCCTTGGCCTTCTAGAACCTTCTAGAATGGCCCTCCTTCTCTTCAGTATTTTCCTCCTGACTATATAACTCTCAGTAGCTCGATGGGAATTAGGGCTATTCGTCCGGTTCGACCGTAGGGTGATCGTATTTGATTCTATGGCCATTATGAGGGATTCTAAAGAGGATGTCATGAATTGTAGCTAGGTTACTCTTTCTCTCTTGCTTGGCAAGGGCAATCCTTTCCTTGTTGAACGAGGTTTAAGATGCCTGAAAACTTATAAGAGCTTGGGTGTGAAGGTAACCCTCGTATATATAGTTTTGTGAACACAAGTTGTGGATAGTCCTAACCACTTTAAAAACATAGGAAATTTTTTTTCTATACCAGTTTTGTGAACACAAGTTGGGTTTGATATTTCTCTAAAATCTAAATTATTATAATCTTATTACCCATTTTTTGCTATATATATGTATGACAAATGCATGCATGTCTATATGGTAACAAGCTGGAGTCCTTATGTACTCTATCATATTGTGTCAAAAAGAATTATATATATATAAGAAAGTTTCAAAATATGGTTTAAAATGCACTATTCCCTTGAAGAAGGAAAAAATGAAGTTTGTCTTTTTGTTTGATAATTAGGATAAAGGAAGAATGAAGAGAAAGAGAGAAGTCATGCATGTTCTCTGCAAACTCATGTGCACATGCACTCACATGATCATAACCTTACAACACCTAAACCCTCCCAGTATTCACTACCCCTTCCTCATCCTTTTTCTCATCAAACCACCCTGGATTATTCCCTGTCCTTATCAAATACAATGTACATACTGCATATAGACATGAAGAAGCCCCACTCTACAAAATCCAGCTCATTCATACATATCAAAGGGCCCCATGCATTTTGTCCATTGATGCATGAGGGGCTCAAGGTGGAGGTAAGCAAATGGATGATAGACACTTAGCCTTGTGTTTCCCTATAGGGTACCGTTTAACCCTAAAGGACCATATATCATGATTAATTAAGTATTGATGAATAGATTATTATAGCAAGTACTACTTTTGTCAATGCAAGCATTAGATGTTTTAATGTTGGGATAAGGATTGAAGGATGGATACGGGTTTGTTTGGTTATTTATTAGGGTAACAAATGATTAATAATTAATTTAATAATCAATGAGTTTAGGGTTTGTTGGGGTCTATGTATTGATTTGTTTCGACGTGTCCGGCGCCAGCGAACATGGTGTAGGAGGCACAAATCCTTTTTGTGTTTCCTTGTATTAAGGGGGAAAGAAGAGAAGATCATGGAGTTATGATTATATGGAGAGTGCTAGGTATGAGCAATGAATCAATGAATCAATGAACCAAAGTTCTTATGTAGCACATGCACATGTGTTTCAATTAGTATTAGTCTCTCCCTTTTCCCAATGTGTACATTTTCATCAGTATATTAATGTAATAGAGTAAGAATATAATAATGCGCAACCTACTCATAAGAAGCTACATAGCCATGTCATATAAAAATCTTTAAACAAGCCACAATATAACCCTACAACCAACGCTTTTGAATATTTTTGATCTTCAGATGCTATTGTGTTCTATGGACAATGATGATGGTCATTTTGAAGTCTTGATGCTCTTATTTCTTTTTGAGTTTTTTCCAGAAAGGCCGCCCCAAATATTATAATTTCAAATAAGTCATTTACAAATCACTAGCCGTTTGTGATTGGTAGTAGTATGTTGCGTTTTTTTTTAGGTAAAAGGTGGAATAACGCCACCGTGTTTCATTAATAAGAAATTAATAAAACAACCCCGGTGTACCGGGAGAGATACAAAAGTACCGTGCAGGAAACAAAACATAAATCCCCAATAAAATCCTGAGGGGTGGGTTTAATCATCCATACATCAAACAACCAAAAGTATAGTAGGTCGATACAAAATACAAAGTAGCAGAGACTGTGGCTAATGAGATCCTGATGAGTATGGAGGGTGCCAACCCCTCAGTCCAGTGTCGGTCCGAACTCTACCTCCTCATCATCAAATTCCTCTACCTGGAAGACTCTGGCAATCCTTCCTCTCGCTCATGTGGCCGCAGTTGTAGTCCAAAAAGAGATAAGATGCATGATATGAGTAAGGTTACCAGAAATACTATTACAAGAAGCACGAAAATAAAAATTGTTTCTGTCTAGCCATAACACCCATGTACCTGCCGCAATGACAATGTACCACGCATCCTTCATTTCGTGGCGGATTAAGGCAAACTTGGGGCCAACCCACAACTCCTCATATTCGCTTGGATAGTCAGCTATTCCTAGGGCTCGTAAAACCTCTATCATCGTTGCCTTACTCCTAGGGCAGTGAATAAAAAGGTGATTCAAATTCTCCACATGCATGTTGTAGAATCCATAGTTGGTCGCTATCTGGGACTGTCTTTTGGCAAGGTTCTCTCTGGTGAGGATTGCATTATTGAGCACTAGCCAGAGGAAGACCCTAATTTTAAAGGGGATTTTCGTCTTCCATAGCACCTGGGCCCAGCTGGGTCTGCATCCACGGTAGTGAATTCGATGATACAGAGATCTAACCGTGAACGCTTTCTTGGTCTCGAGTCCCCAACGCATCTGATCTGGGCCTTGAGCACACCTTGCACCAGTCCATGTGATGTGTGCTTGTAGTTCAAGCAGTTACTGTTGTAATTGTGAGGTAAGAGTTTCTCGGAACGGCGGCTTCCAATTGCCCCTCTTCCAGGTCTCAGCTACCGATATATTTGGTCGATTCGTTTTCTCATACAGTTCTGGAAAGGTATCCTTAAGTGTATGGGCACCACACCATTTGTCCTACCAGAATTTGGTAGATCGCCCATTACCAATAGTTGAGGTTACTGCTGAATTAAACTGTCCGCTAGCTTTGGCGATTCCCTTCCAGAATCGAGAAACTCTAGATTCTACTCGGAAGCCTAAACTTCTCGTACCTTTTTCTCGGAGGTACGGTTGAATGAAATCCTGCCATCCTTCCCCACTATGATGAAACACCTTCCACCACCACTTTTCCAAAAGGGCAAGGTTCATGTCTCTGAGGTCGATGATGCCTAGACCTCCGTGCTTCTTCTTCATGCAAGCAATACTCCATTTGATGAGGTGGTACTCTCCCCTATTCAAATCTGCCCCTTTCCAGAGGAATCTCTTTCGGATTCGGTCAATCCATTGAATTACTCATTTAGGAAGCTCAAAAAACGACATGTAATAAATAGACAGATTAGACAACACAGAGGTGATGAGAACCACTTTGCCATCGAGGGAGAGCAATTTTTCTTTCCAACCGGACAACCTGTCTTCCACCCTGTCAATGACAGGTAGCCAGTCCGCCTTAGTAAGTTTCCCTGGCCTGAGTGGGAGCCCTAAATATTTGATTGGGAACTCGTCTGTCAAACAGTTCAAGATGGTCACATGATCCTGTGCCTCTGCATTGGATAGTGCAATTGGAATCAAGGCACTTTTGTGGAAGTTAATCCTGAGACCTGACCAAATTTCAAAGCAGTAGAGGGCTCCTTTAAAGCAGACTGTCTCTGATGTATCCCTATTGCCAAAGAGTAGGGTGTCATCAGCATATTGCAGGATCGTACATCCTTGGTTAGAGAGACTGCTAGCCACTGGTGTAATCCAGCTTTTTCTCCGGCAGTTTTCAAGCATGCCCCTCAGTACATCTGCTACGATAGTGAATAGCAGAGGAGACAACGGGTCCCCCTGCCATAGCCCCTTCTTGCAAGAAAACGGTGGATCCGGCTGCCCATTAACTGAAATTACCGTTTTACTAGTGTATAAGCACTGTTTGATTCATCTAATCCATTTAACCCCGAAGCCTCTTCCTCTGAGAGCTTCCAACAAACATTCCCAGTCAACGGAATCATATGCTTTCTCAAAGTTCAGTTTGAGTAGGAAATTCTTAGACTGTCCTGTATGACAGTGATGAATGACTTGTTCTGCCGTGGCCACACAATCCAAGATGCATCTGTCCTTGATGAAACCAGTCTGTGCCTTGGAAATTAAACTGTCCATTATGGTTCCCAGGCAGATGGCCAGGACCTTTGTAATGATCTTAGCTGAGCAGTTTATAAGGATGATTGGTCTAAAATCCCCCACCTTGGATGCTTCCGCCCTCTTAGGAATCAGAACCACTTCCGCGAAGTTGAACATACCCAATCTGAGATTGTTGTGGAAGAAGTCCTCCATCAATGCCATAATGTCTCCTTTTATTTCTTTCCAGAACACCTTGAAGAACAACAATATTGGGAATCCGTCTGGCCCAGGTGACTTGTCGGCTCCCATTTGTTTGATGGCCTCATTCATTTTCGTTCCGAGAAAGGGGCTTTCTAGTTGGAAAGTGCTTGCGCTGGTTCGCTCTGACAGCCCTGCCAGAAGTCCTCCCTTAGCGGGACCCTGAAGTCATTCTTCGTCCCCAAGAGACTCTTGTAATAATCTTGATAGGTCCAACCTAATCCTGTCACTAGAAACGGATACGAGAACTTTGCAAGACGAAACTGAGTAATATGTTGCGTTGGAATGTTTCTAGACCTCTATTTTGCCCCAATGTTATATTTCCGCTAAAGCACTTTTCGAGCTCAATCTTTTATTAAGAAAAGAAAGATGAAAAAAAAAGTCATCGAACTAGTAATATGCATGATTTTACTGTTGTCGGGTTCAACTGAGTTCAGTTTGGATTGAGTCTGCTGGCATCTTTACAAGGAAAAGGCGCAATTTTATTAGGCTCTAAACTACAAAGGAGCATCTTGGTTGTTAAGCATAACCGGTCAATTCAACTTGAACCCGGTTCGGACGGTTCACCACTAAATCAGCCAATTTCATTAGTTTGATTTACACAACTGTTTTTGATAATGATACTTTTACAAGGACCGGACCATTTCCGATTCACCCTATCCGAATCGAGTTAATGAGTTATACAACACTGCCCCAAACAAATTAATAGGGCCTCTTTTATTTCCTGGTTTATCCTAATCAAAAAATAATATTGTACAACATTTGCTAGCATACTAATTAGAAACTATTATACAACATCATATAAAACCCAATTGTTTATCCTAATCTAAGGTATAATAGATCATATATATTTAAAGACTCATCTGTCATTAGTGATTCTTAGAATTTGATAGATGCATGTGAATATAATCAAGGATCCTTAGTAGTGACACTCAATAATATGTGGACCATTTCCTCAAAAATAGGAAAATTATGTAGACCTTGGGATATATATATATATATATATATATATATATATATATAGAGAGAGAGAGAGAGAGAGAGAGAGAGAGAGAGAGAGAGAGAGAGAGAGAGAGAGATTATATCTATACTATTATTAAGCAAACCCCCATTTTGACGGCTTTTTACTATCATGCCCTCATAAACATAAAAGGTATCATGCCCTCATAAACATAAAAGGCTAAAAAAAATATATGGTTTAAAAGGCTAAAAAAAATATATGGTTAATATCGGAGGTCAGAAATGTAATCTGCATGTATTGGGAAAATAATTCTATACTATTATTAAGCAAACCCCCATTTTGACGGCTTTTTACTATCATACCCTCATAAACATCTATACTATTATTAAGCAAACCCCCATTTTGACGGCATTTTACTATCATGCCCTCATAAACATAAAAGGCTAAAAAAAATATATGGTTAATATCGGAGGTCAGAAATGTAATCTGCATGTATTGGAAAAATAATTCTATACTATTATTAAGCAAACCCCCATTTTGACGGCTTTTTACTAAAATGCCCTCATAAACATAAAAGGCTAAAAAAATATATGGTTAATATCGGAGGTCAGAAATGTAATTTGCATGTATTGGGAAAATAATTAATATGCATAGATTATCAGGAAAAATAATTAATAGTATAGATTTGCATATACTTGCATGCACAATTTATTTATTAGAAAGTTTTCTCCTATCAAAGCCAGTAGGTCTAACACATGCATGCAAATATCAAAATGAATAAATTGTGCATGCCTGTCTGCATGCATGCATGCAACCTCTTCGGTGACCTGCTCCTTCCTCAAAATCCTACACACCTTTATAGACGTGCATCGCACGTGCATTATACTAGTATAGAAAATAAGAAGAGGCCTAACAAGGGATGGGCTCCACGTACCCAATGGTTTTGTGGTGCTCACGTTTGGGCTTCACACACACATGGCTAAACCCGATTTTTGTGGACTCAGTTTAATTATTAGGGCAGCCACATGCCGGAATTTTCCAAACTCTATACACTATTTACTTTTGAGCCATATTAATTATCATTAATTATATGTATGTCAGTTAGTGACCCTTAATTAATTTTAATGCTAGAATTTGAGAAGAACAATCATAGACTCCTCCTCTGTGCTTCTTATTGGATTTGTTTCAAGCAAGAGAAGAATAGAGAATGCCAACTGTGTGCAAATGGATAACTAAATCCAAATCCGGTTTCATATCAATACTTTTAATATTTTCTCCAAAAACATATGCATGTTTCCATGAACTTGTGTGTAAAGAATGTATAAATTTGTTTATCTGACGTACGTACTGTTGATTTTATTTGTGTGCATGTGTTTTGAGGGAATAACTATATAATGTCATTATATTGTTTAATTTGTATGGAAAACTCGAGCAGAAGGTGAATATATTCATTGTATTTCACCGTACGTGCATTATACGATGTGAATACGAATTGTCCATCATCCTGCGCCCCATATTCTTTAACTATGATAACATGTGCATTGCAGAGGTGGTCAAACAGAATGGTTGAGAATCATCTATATTGGAAACTACTAATTCTAAAAATAGACATAAACTGGGGGAAATTTCAATTAAAATCTTAGCATCACGTATTGTGATTCTTCTATGTGGTTGATGAAAAGGGTGTGGTAATCAGAGGGAAAACACATGCGCTGTTCTGGAGAGAGGGGGAAAATAAAGTTAGTACAGATTATTCAGAGAAATTGCACATGCTCCACTTCTCATCCTCATGAAAATTTCACCATTTAGCTCGCTCCACTATCTATTCGGACCATTCCTATTTAAAGAAAACTAAAATTAGAATCATTAGTGATGCTATTGATTTAGTTCGGACCATTTCTATTTAAAGAAAACTAAAATTAGAATCATTAGTGATGCTATTGATTTAGTGGTGGGGAAAACATATGTGAGTTCTTGTTATTTTTAGAGAAAAAAACTGTTCTGAGACAGATCTCAACTGCATATCTGAATCTGAGATGATGATCTTTGGGGGAGCTAGAGAGGAGGTATTGCTGGTGGCTGGCCGCCCTGAACACCTGCAAGAGACCTTGAAACACCACGAGAGATACCGGCGACAGGACCTTCGACGATCTAGTCAGTCACTGGAAAAAAGTTGGAGTTTAGGGTTTGAGTGGAGAAGGAGACATTACCTCTAGAGTGAGGAGGGAGTCTGATATTTATAGACAGAGAGAAGAGATCCTAATGGGCCGGATTGACCCTCTCTCTGCAAACCTGACCCATAGAAGGCCCACAGGATCAACAGGCATGATGATCAGGAAGTTGCGGATCCTGAGGGGATTTAAACAACTCTGATTGCGCTAGATTATTTACCCACATCATAGGCCCCCCACTCCTGGAGGGTTGTATGTACCAGCCGTCGAGGAGTCGTGCAATCTTGTGAGAAGATTAGCTGACAGTGCGCCCAAGGATAGAGCGGAAGATCCCATCGAGGAGTGAAATGTGGTTGAGGCTGAGCGGTGTGACGCCGAGCTCCGACCCTCCGATCTTCGAGGCTCGGGGGTAAGGCATTGAGCATCCATCACGGCGTGCTGGAGTAAGTGAGTCATTGGCTCAAGGTCAATGCCGAGCGTCAAGTGTTGTAGACTGGAAAAGCCAGTAGGCTGCTTAAGGTTCATGCCGAGCGTCGAGTGTGATAGGCTGGGAAAGCCAGTTGGTGGCTCGAAGTACATGCCGAGCATTAAGCGTAATTGGCTGAGAAAGCCAGTAGGTGGCTTGAAGTTCATGCCGAGCGTCGAGCGCAATGGACTTTGTGAGAAAGTCAGCAGCTAGCTCGAAGTTCATATCAAGCGTTGAGCGTGATAGGTTGAGAAGGCCCGTAGGTGGCTCGAAGTTTATGTCCAGTGTCGAGTGCGATGGACTTTGTGAGAAAATCAGTAGCCAGCTCAAAGTTCATGCCTAGCGTCGAGCATGATAGACTGTGAAAGCCAGTACATGGCTCGAAGTTCATGCCGTGCGTCGAGCGCAATAGACTTTGTGAGAAAGCCAGTAGGTGGCTCAAAGTTCATGCCGAGCGTCGAGCCTGATAGGCTAAGAAAGCCAGTAGGTGGCTCGAAGTTCATATCGTGCATCGAGCGTGATAGGCTGAGAAAGCCAGTAGGTGTCTCATAGTTCATACCGAGCGTCGAACGCAATGGACTTTGTGAGAAAGCCAGTAGGTGGCTCGAAGTTCATGCCGAGCGTCGAGCGTAATAGGCTAAAAAAGCCAGTAGGTGGCTCGAAGTTCATGCTGAGCATCGAGCGCGATGGACTTTGTGAGAAAGCAGTAGCTAGCTCGAAGTTCATGCCAAGCATCGAGCGTGATAGGCTGAGAAGGTCAATAGGTGGCTCGAAGTTCATGCCGAATCTCGAGCATGATGGAATTTGTAAGAAAGCCAGTAGTCAGCTCGAAGTCCATGCCGAGTATCGAGCATGATAGGCTAAGAAGGCCAATAGGTGGCTCGAAGTTCATGCCGAACACATAGCACGATAGTCTGAGAAAACCACTAGGTAGCTCAAAGTTCATGCCGAGCATCGAGCGCGATGGACTTTGTGAGAAAGCCAATAGCCAGCTCAAAGTTCATGCTGAGCATCGAGCATGATAGACTTTGTGATAATTCTCGAGTGTACACCTATTGTGTATGTAGTGGGCACGTGTGATGATGACTCACGGTTGTAGAAATCGAGGCATCGAAAGTTGGCACAGGGGCATCATGTGGACCACGACACGTGTTCGCCATGTGGGAAAATGACACGTGTTCGCCACGTGGGTTGATGATGTCATGGTTGTGGAAATCGAGGCGTCGAAATTTCATCTACCGTTAGATCAAGATCTGAAGGTTAAGATGTCTTGAGTACTTTGAGGCATTTTCCTCTACCGATATATTCCTCCACCCTCAATCTCATTTTTCACTTTGTTTTCTCTTTCTAACTTCCAGAGCCTCTCTCTCTAGATGTTGTTTAGTCACCGGTGGTAGTTTCTTCGGCGTGTTTTCCAGTGCCAGTAAACAAGTAAGTACTTTTAATATTATGTTGAGGGCTCTGTCTAATTCCTCACCCTCCACGTCTGACCGTGGTGACGCCAACCATATCAACGACTCCTCGGATTGAGGAGAATTTGAGGAGAGAAAGATAGTGTATAATCCTAAGCCACTTAGGGCTCGCAAGCCCTTCGTCGTGGAGTCAAGTGACTCGGAAGGAGGTGTTGAAGAGGTAGAAGCTGTTGGTGGGGGGGGAGTGGATGATGAAAGAGGAGGCAAGGAGGATGCGGGTGTTGAGGAAGAGGTTGATGATTCTGATGATTCTTCTGACAAAACTTCACCGGGTCCACAAACTGAACTGTTTGAGCCAATGGTTATTCGGAGGAGTAAGTGAAAGTGGACCCTTCCAGATAGCCCTGCGAACCCACCCGAATTCTTCCCCAAACATGGGTTAACATCCCATATCTTCAGCAACCGGGCTCGATTAGGATGTACCCGGACAATCTTGAAGATAAGGTTCGGTACGGGGTGCAGCTCCTCCCCGAGCAGGTCGAAGCTAAAGATAGATGATGAACAGAACGTCGTGGTGAGCACCGACCTTCCCGTGATACGGGCGTGTCATGCCCCGCTTTCTAAAAATACGGAATGCAAGCACGTGACGTTAGCCCAGCGAATGACTTGCGTCATTCATAAGCTGTTATCGATTCAACTCAACAATATAAACAAGAAAGTAATACAACCACGCATGCATTAAAGGAGTAATCACGTGAATAACAATACTTGGAATTTAGCATAAAATAACCAAACATAATAACAATCCAACATTTGGAATCAACAATAACAATATTTGGGTCAAAAGCCCACAATGCAAGAAATAACAATGTTCAATTTATTTAAGTCTTCAAAACAAAACAATAATTATTTTGGCGGCGATGCAAATTCAATTCTTTCACCATTGTTGTTCTCCTAATCTATCAGGCAATTCTCCTTGATTACTTGTAAGCTGTTCATCTAAAAGAGAGAAAAATATGTCCTCGGAGCAAGTCGTGGATAGCAAGTAGAGAAACAGAGAAATAATGGCATTTAACAATGAATTCAATAAACAATAGAGTTAATGACAATGAACAATGGAAAAATGATAGATGCAAGGTACAATAACGATGATTGATAACGATAACAATAAACGATAACAATAACGATAATACTGTTCAATAATGATGACAATATGCAATGACGATGTGATAAAAATCTTAAGTCTATTATTCATTTTAATCCTAACTAATGCACATACTACTGCATCCCATAACTACAGGTTCGATGCATATAATCAATTTTGTTTAGACTAAGGTGGTAGATTCTACTAGTCATGTACTCGGCACAATATAACATTAAAATGATAACACTGGCTATTGCGGTAATTTCTTGCACAATAACAATAACACTAGTTATTGTAGTAATTTCTTGCACAATAACAATAACACTGGCTATTGCAGCAATTTCTTGCACAATAACAATAATACTGGCCATTGACGCAATTTCTTGCACAATGACGATAACGATATTTTGGGAACAAGGCCCACACTATATTATCAACTACTCTAGTCAACCCTTAACCGTGGCTTGATTAACATTCTTTATTAAATCAACATGCAATACTAAAAGGGAATAATAGGAACAAAAATATTAATGAAAAAACGATAAGGCGATTAATAAGGGACAGAAAAATGATGACAAGATAACCCTAAGATCATGCAATGTACTCCATACAATTAAATGCACCAAATACAATATTATAGATTCAATTATATATTATCAAACATGGAAACTCAATTCTGGGCAGCAGTAGGTTGTTGTACTAAAATTAAATTTTCAGCTGCTACAGAATAGCAAATATTGATCTGCCAGGAGTTTTAAAAACTAGACTCCTGTCCGGTTCCAATGCATATTAAAAGTCCTAAATCCGACAACAGTAGCTAGGTGAATTATAGTGTTTTTCACAAGTTACAGGTTTTGGCTGGTTATTAATGTTAACTAGTTTTAGTTGTAAAAGTAGTAAATATTCATTTTAAAAATTAGCAAAAATAATTTTGATTACCCTAAGCATGTTGACTATCAATCTGGAAATTATCATGGTAATATTTGATCATTAGTTCATCTATTTAATCAGGTTAACATGGTATGTGCATAAATCTGGAGACAAAACGTAGCAGCAGTAAAATGGTCATAACTCATGCAATATAAGTTGGAGTTCAATAATTCTTGATGTTCTGGAAACTACACACATGGGGCTTCATTTTATATTCAGAAAGTTATTGATTTTGATGAAAGTATCTAGGCCGAAATAGCATGACAATGTTCAGGTTGACAGTAAATTTCAGGGTCTCAATTTATTTTTCATGAATAAAATAATTAAGATGTTATGAACGATGAGTTAAGGGTTGACAACATAAATCACAGCAAGTTACATCTATAATCTTACTAATCACAATCAACCAATACACCAACATCATTCATATAACAACCAACACTAACACACAATCTACAATAGTTGTGTAATGTCATGACATGAATTACAACAACAATCCATATTCATATGTTCGATAATTATCTACATGAATGCATGCAAGATCTCTATAAATTGGAGGCAAAAAACGACATGAAGTCAAGACTACTACTTGAATTCGCTCGTATAAATCTATAGTATCCCAACGATAGATAACAATAGACGATATACGATAATCAATATAGATCTACTTGCGGAATTTAATAACGATCTCGAATACGAAATAATAACCATTCGAGGGAAATGATTTGCATTTAACAACAATGTTAGATTCGAAATATTGAGAATAACGGGAGGAGAATTCTGGAGCAACGGCGGTGAGCAAACGATCACGATGATCATGATCGATCGGATGGCTGATCTTCAACTTGATGGTGATCAAGATCTGATCGGACAGATCGGTGCGGATTTTGATGAGGATCAAGATGATCAAGGAGATGATGATGATGATCACGTTCGTCGGTCGGACGGCTGAGATCGCTTGATCACCAAAAACAGAGCAGGGGGGAGTGCTCTGTGATGGTGAAGGTGGTTGCCAACTGTGGCTGTGGCGGTGGAGGACTGGACGGCGACTGGATGGCGACGGTGGTAGTCACGGTGGCGAGGCAGGCAGCGTGCTCAGGGGTGCTCGACGGGGGACGCGAGGCTTGCTGCGGTGATGGGTTCGAGCGGTAGACCGAGGGTACGTCGAGGGCGATCGCTACTGGGGATGGAGGCGGAGGGTGATGAGGAGGCACGAAAGTCGTTGAGGAGGATGAGAGGATGACGACGACAATGGGAAAGTTGCTGAGTCGAAGGTGGAGCGACGAGGTAGAGGGTGGAGAGCAGCTCGACTCAGTGGTGAACAGGGGTTGCGGTGGAGCTGGAGGTTGGAGCGACGACAACGAAGATGCAGAACACAGTAGTGGTGCTGGCGATGGCAGTTGCTGTGTTGGGAGGAGATGAAGTCATCGAGGTGCTTAGGGGACGAAGTCGACGGTGCTGCGGTGGTTGTCGTGGCTCTGGTCGCTGGCGGGGTGAGGACGACGAAGTGAGCGGCGGGACGAGGAAGACGATGGAGAAAGGGTGAGTAGGCAGGATGAGGAAGACAATGGGATGGGGAGGCTCTGTTTTTGTTGGGAACAGAGGAGAGAGAGTGGGAGAGAGAGGGAGTGGCGAAGGGGGTTTATATATTATATGTATATAATTATGATTATAATAATGGGGGAGATAGAAAGGCTGATTAATAGGGATCTCAAATTGGGGGTTACAGGATCAATTAATGAGATGATGGGGGAATCAATAGGCTGATTTATTAGAGTCAAAGAGATAGTGGGGTAGTTATTAGGCAGTAAATAGGAGAGAATGTGGGGATTTGGTTGTTGATGATTATTTGGGTTAATGGGTTTAGGATAGAATAGAATTTGGGTTTAGGATCCAATGGATATGAGTTTGGGTTTGGGTTAAAATTTAATAGGAGATGGGCTTGGATTGGGCTTCAAATCAAATAATTAAATAATACAATATAGGTCAAAATCAATGGGCTTTAACAAAAATAATAATAATAATAGTAATGACATTGGGTTTTACAAAAATAATAATAATAAAAATCATGACAATAAAATACTAATAATAATAATGGTAACAACATCAATAATAAGAATAACAATAATAATAATACTAATAACAATAAAAATACTATAAATAATAATAATGATAGTAGTAATAATAGTACTATCGATAATAATAATAATAATAATAATAATAATAATAATAATAATAATAATAATAATAATAATAATAATAATAGTAATAATAATAATAATAATAATAATAATAATAATAATAATAATAATAATAATAATAATAATGATGATGATGATGATGATATGCATCAAAATAGAATTTGAGGTTAACAAGTTCATTAAAATCCAAACAGGAATAATATAAAATATAAATAGTTGATTAATCAAAAATAGAAAATATATCGTTATTCAAAGTAAATATAATTCTCGATTATAAAACACTTAGTAAAAGATCCAAAACAAATTTACCGTAAAAATAGATTTATAACTAATCAAAATACAGAAAATATTCAGGAAATACGTATTGACGGGAATGGGGGTTAAAAGGCGAGATACTGTATTCCTCCGGAGTACAAGTTAATAGTGCCGAACGCTTGGCTTCGACCAGTCGACACGTTGTCCGAGTGGTTTCGCATGTACCCGGTTGATGCATTCGATTCAGGGCTAAGGCTACCCTTGCATCCATTCGTGAAGGAGGTTGAATTGGGACGGTCCGAGTCCCCTGAAGTATGAGCCTAATTTTTTGGAAGTAGTCCGTGTGCTACATGCTGCTTAGCGAAAAGATGGGCGTGCCACTGAAACTGAAGTATTTTCGAGCCACCCTTAGAGTGAGTTCTTCTTCGACTCACGTGTGTATATATTACATCTCCCCTGTCCCCACCACCGGGTCGTTCTTGGTCACCCTGATTCAATTAAGGGTTGAAAGAATCGGTACTTCATCATTCGTAGCCCAACTCCGTAGGATATATCCCGACAGCGTGGGCCTTTTACAAACCAAACCTGAAGCCTCCAAAGGGGAAGGAGCTTACAGAAGAGGAGTGAGGCAACGTGAAGAAGGTTGATGTGGACAAAAGTATTCGTTGGCAGACTGTGCATGAAAGGCACCTGGCCCGAATTGGACTGAGCCCTGCCGACCCTTGTATGTTGTTTGTTTCTTTTTTTGCATCTTTTTTCCCTTTGTTCTTACAACTTGGCTTTTTCTGCAGCAATGGACAACGCTACAATCGAGCGGAGGAGGGTCGAGTTGGAGAAGAAGGCTGCCCAGCAATTGAAGAAGAAGAAGATGGTGCCTCAAGGGGGCTCTGAAGGGGCTTTGAATCCGATGTCCAAAAAGTCAAGGTGTAACACCCCGAATTCCAAAACAGACTGAATTCGAAGTTCCACAGGATCTTTACACTTCTTTGTACAATTTTACAAGGAAATAAAAACTTTTTGTTACATCAGAGTTTACACTTACATTATATATTTACAGCGGAAGCAATTTACAACAATTTACATGAATTGAAATGTACAACTCTTGAAACAATTTTTAATCATCATGCATTGTTTAGTCTTGTTAAACATTTTACCCTGCATAAAAACTGTGGGCACGTCAGTTGCTTACAACCGACGAAATATTATACACGGCTATTCTCTCTATGCCGAAACAGTACAATGATTCTCAAATACTTAAACAATCACAAACTTGATCACAAACAGAAACTACAAGGGACTATCCTATAGATGTCGTGTTGTGCAGTGCACTTAGTCTTTAATGCAGTTGTTTATATTAGATGATACTAATGCGCACTTGTTCAGATTCTATGCATCCCATACTACATAGGTCTGAGGGCAAGCCCTTAACCGTTCTACATCTTGTAGAGTTCAATTCCTCGTCATGACTTAAACTACTACTGTAACTACAATAAGTATCCTATATGTTCTATGAGTTACGAGCTCATGTCCAGACAGCCTGGAGGGGAATTCCACATCATGTCACGACGCATCGTGAAGAACCTATGGATAATTCAGCCTCCACCATGGGACATGACATCACCCGTAGTCACTAAATACCCCACGAGCGTTGCCTGCAGTACGGACTTCTGGAGACATATCCACATCATGTCACGACGCATCGTGAAGACAGCCTGTGAATATTCTCACACCGTAGCTCCGAGGCCCTCATACTCGTGTTTTTCTCTTATTTTCATCACGTCTTCACTATGTATCTAATCCTTAGTTATTCGAATCATGAACAAAATCAATTCTCTAGAGTTAGCCCTTCCACTATACCGGTCTTAACCATTTATACAAACATTACCTAAATCTTGGTCTTTTCATCTAAAATTTCATTTCAACACATTTCTTTTCAATTCCGGTATAAGGCTTAACCACACTTTAGTTCTCAATTTCAATTCATAATCACAAAAATTGAGCCTTTACACTCATAAGTTCTTTTTCATAATTAATATGATTTCCATTCTTTTCTATGAATCAAATCTCATACATAAAGTTCAATTTCAATTCATGTATTTCATACTCAAATTTATTTCAATAAATCCGTTCGATTCCCAAACTAGTATTTCTTCCTTTTATTTAATTCATTCAACAAAGTTGTATTTTTCATCTACCTTTAGAGTGCACGCCAAACCCAAAATAGATGAACAAAATCCATAATCAACACACTTAAATTTGTCCATCCTTCAAAATATCTTTTTCATAACATAATAAAATTTTCCCATCAAGATAATCACTTTTCATAGTTATACAAGTATCAATTTTAATACAAGTCTACTCAATTTTTACTTCTAAGTCACTTTTATTTTAGTCAAATAATGCACAAATATTTTTCATTGAATCCACATATTTTTAGAATAATTAAAGTATTTTTTTCCAAATTTTATAAGCCACAAATTAATTTTTAAAACACAAAAAAATAAAAAGTTAAATTCCTACCAAAGCTAGGAATCGAACTCACGACCACAGGGTAACCAACTGCCACCGAGAGCCAAAACAGCCAAGTCGCCAACACGTTATAGAGTAGGGTTAACTTTAGATAAGGTGTGATCTCTGTTTCGGATTTTTTTTGAAAAAAGAAACAAAAGCTCACGCCAGATTTCGAACCCAAGACCACCACCCAAACACGTTGCTACAGTAACTGAACCCAATCACCGGCTAACCAACACGAACAAGTGAACCAACTGATATGATTTAGATTACTGGGGTTATAAGTGAGGCCTCTGTTCTTTTCGAATTTTTACAAAAACACATATTTTTGAGTTCTTTTTCTTCTCTAAATTTATTCAAAAACTCCATATTATATTTTTCACCTCAGTACAGTATTTTAGGAAATAAAAAATTAATTTTTGACACCAAAAAAATATTTTGTTCTCTAATTCATTTTGTTCTTCAATTTTCGAAATTGGGGGAAAAGGCATATTCTCCTTATAATTTTTCACTTAAAAACGTTTCTAAGTCCCAAATTATATTTTATTAATAAAGTACAATTACCTCCTCAATAAACTTCATTTTTCATGCCATTTAACAACACATTAATCAAAATCACCTATATCCATAGTTCTTTATTCAATTATTCAACATACAAGCATGTATTTGTTTATCTAGCACATCACAACAAAATTGAGCATGGTAGCATGGTAATTATTTAACAAATCATAATTTGGCAATCAATTTAACACTCTTTTAACATATAATCAAACTAATAGCAATTTGTCTCATTTTCATAATGCATGGCTATATTAGTTAGAGTTTCTTCTTAATTGTCAAACACATCCTAACATGATGTCTAATTAAAAGTTTAAGTGAAACACCCACTTTAAATGGAGAGAAACAATCAAATAGACTTCTAGAGAAATCTCCTACAACGAAGGAGTGAAGCCTTCTCATCCTAGATAGAGCCACAAAAGTCACCTTCTCCTTGTTGCAACTTGAACCCGAGCCTTCTTGGTCCTTGAATGCCGGCCTCCTCTTCTTTGGTGTGAGCACTCACAATACTCTCTCTTTTCAACTCACAACTCCTCAATCTTTTGTCTTACTACTTGTATTCTTTTCTCTCTTCCTATTCTTTCTTTCAATTTTTTCCAAGTGGGAGAATGAAGAGTGTGGGAGGGAGTATTTATACAATTTTCTAGGGTGAATGGAGGGCCAAGATTAGATCAAATGGTTAGAGATTAAGGGCCAAGATGAAGTAGGGAGTTGAAATAACTTCCCATGATGAGAGCAACCAACTCTCCATCACTCCCATCTCTCCCACTCCTCCAATCCTATCCGGCCTGGGGTGAAGATGGTGTGCAATGCACACTCCATTGTATGCACGTGCCACCTAGTGTCACCCATTTACAAATTTGTTCATGTGACAAATTTAATTGTCCATGAAATGAGTTTACACTACAAGTTAGACCATTTCAAAAGAGAATTAAAGTAAATGGGCTCACTAATGGACCAAACTAACCATGGGCTTAAATAATTTAATTTAATTAATAAAATAGAGTGTGCTTAACAAGACAATTAGGCCTAGATTTTAATTAGGCGTTTAAAGAGAATATTTTGTTGGAAAAATAAAGAGAACAAATACTATATAAAAATATTTTGTAAAAGAAATTATACAAATGAAAACATACGTGCATAACACGTAAAATCACAAAATCTCATAAATGAAAACTAGGGTGTTACAACACTCCCTCCTTAGAATAGTTCCGTCCCCGAGACTACACTTAAAGAGTGAGAAAACAGGAATACAACAAAGAGATAAGAAAAGAAAAGAAAAGAAGATACTAATCAAACAAAGAGCTCAGGTTGATCTTTCATCATCCTCTCCTCAGATTCCCAAGTAGCCTCTTTAACCAACTGGTTTCTCTAGACTACTTTGACCATTGGTATCATCTTGTTCCTCAAGACTTTTTTCCGACGATCGACAATCTCAACCGGAAGCTTAATGTAACTCAGATCCAACTGCAAACCCTCCGGTACTTCGGGCAAATGGTGATTGGGATCGGGAATGTACCCTCTTAGCATAGACACATGGAAGACATTGTGCACCTGAGACAACTCTTCCGGTAACTCTAACCGATAAGCAGTTTTCCCAATCCGCTTCAATATCTTGTACGGGCCTATGAACCTCGGGGCTAACTTTCCACCTCTGCCGAAGCGAATCACACCCTTGCTAGGTGAAACCTTCAGAAAGACAAAGTCACCAACCTCAAAGTCCCCAACCTCAAACTGAAGGTCCCTCCTCCGGTTGTCTGCATAGCTCTTCTGCCTACTCTGAGCATCCACTAACCTCTTCCTGATCAGGTCGATCTTTTAAGAGGTCCACTGCACAATCTCAGGCCCAAACATCTGCCTCACCCCAACTTCGAACCAACAAACAGGTATTCTGCATTTTCTGCCATACAGAGCTTCGTACGGCGCCATCCCAATACTAGTCTGAAAACTGTTGTTGTAGGCAAAATCTACCAGAGCTAAGTGCCTTTCTTGATGGCCTCCAAAGTCTAGTACACAACATCGAAGCATATCCTCAAGAATACGGTTGACTCTCTCGGTCTGCCCATCGGTCTGCGGATGAAAAGCAGTGCTGAAATCCGTCTTGGTACCCAAAGCTGTCTCTAGACTTCCCCAGAAATGTGAAGTAAACTGCACATCCCGATCAGACACAATGGTTAACAGAACACCATGAAGCTTGACTATCTCACCTACATACAACTCAGCTAATCTGTCCATCGACGAAGTGAGTTTCATCGCCAAGAAGTGAGCAGACTTGGTTAATCGATCGACTATGACCCAAATCGCATCATTGCCCTTGGAACTCTTGGACAAACCCGTGATGAAATCCATACTGATGTTATCCCACTTCCATTCCGGAATAGGTAACGGTTGCAATAGACCTCCGGATTTCTGATTCTCGGCTTTGACCTGCTGACAGATCTCACACCTCGCCACGAACTCGGCCACATCTCGCTTCAAACCTGACCACCAGAAATGCTACTTAATGTCCCTATACATCTTAGTACTCCCAGGATGTATTGACAAAAGAGTAGCATGTGCCTTCTGAAGAATACTTTCTTTCAAGTCCGACTGATTCGGAACACATAGCCTCTCTCCAAACCACAGCACTCCATCCCTGATCTGGAACTCGGACAACCTGCCCGCACCGACCTGCTCCTTCACCTTCAGAATCTCTGCATCTTCCTTCTAACTTGTGATAATCCTTTCATTCAGCGTTGGTTTGAAGCGTCAACTGAGCTAAAGATGATCCCAAGCCTCACAGAACGACTTCAATACTAGCCCGATCCAACTCCTCTGCCAGCTGCCTCTGAGTTGTGATCAAACTAGCCAGACTGTTCTTGCGGCTAAGTGCATCAGCAACAACATTAGCCTTCCCAGGATGGTACTTAATCTCTGGACGAATATCCTCAAGTACTTTCAGCCATCTCTTTTGCCTCAGATTCAGATATTTCTGCTGATAGATGTACTTCAAGCTCTTGTGGTCCGCATACATGTTCAGTTTCTCACCATACACGTAATGTCTCCATTGCTTCAAGGCAAATATAATCGCAGCCAACTCCAGATCATGAATCGGATAATTCTTCTCATGCGGTCGTAGTTGCCTAAACCCATAAGCGATCACTTTTCCTTCTTGCATTAAGATACAACCAAGCCCACGATGTGAAGCATCGCTGTAGACATCATACTCAACACCTGCTCTCGGCAAAGCCAAAATGGGTGCAGTAGTCAGCCTTTCTTTCAACTTCTGAAAGCTTGCCTCGCACTGCTCAGTCCACTTGAAGTTTACATTCTTCTTGGTCAGACCAGTGAGCGGCACGGCTATCTGAGCATAGCCCTGGATAAATCTCCTGTAATATCCAGTTAGTGTAACTCCTGTTCCCGATTATACGGGCTATTTATTTTTCTTTGTATGTCTTTGATGTATTTTTCCCCTAATTATTGTATCTGGGCCTTTGTCTTGTTGTGGACTTATTAGTTCCATTTATTTCTTTTATTATTATATTTCTTTGTGGCCCATCTGCACTCAAGCCCAACTCCTAATCCTATTGGGTATTGGATCCTAATCTAATCTACCCACAACCCAATTTTTCCCTAACTAAACCCCAGACCCATTCTTCCACAATCCCACGATCTTCTCTCCCCCACTCCCGTTAACAACTCACCCACTCCCGTTACTCTCTCCCTCTCTCGCCCGTTCTCTCTCCCCCTTCTTCTCTGTTAAAACAACCAAACCAAATAACGGAGCCAAACAAACAAACCAGAGAAAACAAACTCAACAAAACCCCACAACTTCATCTTCCCCCTCCTGTTAACAACGAAGCAAACCAAAAACAAAAAC
Source organism: Hemerocallis citrina (assembly GCA_017893485.1). Lineage (NCBI taxonomy): Eukaryota > Viridiplantae > Streptophyta > Magnoliopsida > Asparagales > Asphodelaceae > Hemerocallis > Hemerocallis citrina. The sequence continues at coordinate 145,696,611 of CM030365.1, forward strand.
AACAGTCCAAAACAAACCCATCATCACCTTCACACTCACCCAAGCCATCTCTTCCCCGTTCTCACATTCACCCAACAAACAACCCAACACCCTCGCCTCCACTGCTGTCACCACCGCCACCTCCAAACTCCTTCACCGTCGCCCTCTCCAAACTTCGAACCCATCCTCACCGCCATCATCATACACCATCGAACCACCTACGAACCCAACATCCCCGAAACCCATCGCCAAACCGTCCCTCACCATCGTCCTCACCTCGTCCCATTGCTCCGCTCAACATCAGCCCTGTCGAACCCAACCCCATCTCGCTCATCACCTCCATCGCCGTGAGCCCACTCCTCCTCTGTTCTTCGAGTCGAACAGAGCACGCCGTCGCTCCTCGACCAGCCGCTCCGCCGTTGACGTTGCTTCCCGACGTGGTGTCGCCATCGCAGCACTACCGCCGTCGCTGTCGTCCTTATCTCTCTCTCTCTCCGTTTCGAAGCAGCGACGAAGAAGAAGAACGAAGAAGAAGAAGCAGACGTTCGGATTTGGCGGGATTGAATTTGGACCATTCGATTGCTTCAAGATCCGTGCTCCCCTGATCCGTGTTCGCTGTTCTGCCACAGCTGATCCTAGCCGCTGTTTCCTGTTCTGGATTGGATCCGGTGTGTGGCTGCGATCTGATTGGGCGCTGTTGGCTGTTTGCTGTTCTACTCACGCCAGATCCCAGCTCCTGTTCGCTGTTTGTAGCTGATCCAGTGTGGGGAAATCAACTATTTGTTGCTTGCTTTTGGAGTTTCTACGTACGTACCTTGCACGTGCCTCTTGGGATTGTTCCCCGGGATACTGATCCCGTTATTCTTAAATTATTCGAATCGACTACTACAAAAAGGCAAGTCCATTGAACTAATTTCTTTATTCTAGTTCAAATTAATTGATCTCCTGCAGGTAGTTCCAAATTTATTTATCAATAAACTGCCTTGTGTCCCTTCTCGTTAGGAGTATCGAGGGTTTACACGAGCTAACCCGACATACTCTTGACCTCCTAAAATTGTCCATTGACTCAAACCTAAGCCTATATAGATATAATCGATATGAATAAAATGAATAGAATTGTGTACAAAGGAAATGAATGGTAATTGTATACATTGATTGAATGAGACAACCGTGATTGGATTAATGACTTCATAAATTGGATTGTACCTAGAAAAGAACATTCTAATCGTTATATGACATTGTAATGGGTTCCATAATTTGTAGTAGCACATTAATTGTCACTTTAATGAACGTATGTGTGATGACCTTTATAATTTCTTGTTGATTGTACTATTTAGCACAGAGGTTTCGACCCTGTTAAATTGAGAATTTGCACACAGGATATCAAAGAGAGTTTTAGCCTATTGAGTCTAATTTCTAACTAAAGTAACGGATCCCAAATTGGAGTCCCGAGCTGTGAGTTATCATCCCTTGTCCCTATTAGTCTACTTTTTCTTTTACCGCTAAATTATTATGCCATTGACGTAATTGGTAGTGAAATACCATGAAATTAGTGTTAGAATGCTATGAAACTTTCCAAGAACCTTGCACACATGTTGAGGGTTCACCCCAAATTTTTATAGATTTTTATAATATATTTAGACCTTGTTTCCACTCCTTAGGAATTGACATCTAGTTGCTGCCAGAACAGCTGAACCGTAAAGAACAGTACATTTGACCTAGATACAGTCCGAATTAGGAGAAAGCTCCTGAATGTAACTTGTAGCCCTGTCTGTCTAGATGTCCTTAGCATACTGGAAGTTCGAATTTGGAGTTGTAGTCTAGGAGTTATGCCTATTTTAGTGTAACTGTGTCAGCTACTGCAGATTTATTACTTCTTGCTTGTTATCGTGTAATGTATCATATTGCTGCATCATTATCGTTCCCTTGACATCCTTATATACACTTGCATGAGCATGAATGATTTAACAATAAAATACTAAACAAACCGGGGTTATAAGGGTTGACCTAGTAGTGGGAAATCTCAGAAAATGTACTCGGTAAGGCCTATATTGATATCGTATTGAAATGGAAAGAGAAGTAATGATTGTGAATGATTGATTGAATAATTGGAAATTGATTGATTGCAAATGGTAAATGATTGTTATTGAAACTGAGTACATGCTCTGTAGACCCCACCACTATGTCTCAAACGTACACTGTTTTGTGTGCACCGAACCTGTGGTACGGCACACATGGGACACAGAAGTACGTGCACTAGATAGGAGAAATGACACTCTAATGAACATAAATTGACATATATACTTTATTAAGACCGTTGTTTATTAGTGCCATTATTGCCCTTGCAACTTTGATCTTGATTCATGTTTCCTATACCTACCTTATTTCCCTTACTCTCTGTTTTTCACTACTTGCTGTCCGTACTTGCTCTAAGGACATTTATTTTTCCTTCTTTAGTCAACCCAACCACAGGTGAACCTGAGGATCTCCCAGAAGGAGTTGGCGAGCAATTCTTTTAGATTGGAGCAACTATTGATAATAGAATTTCCCCTTTCATGTTCTCTTCCAATAATTGTAATTCCTTTATTTATTCAGAATTGTATCCCGGGCTTTTGACCCGTAATTGCTACTCGTTTCTCAGTAACATTATTATGTTGGAATATTTAAATTCTCGAATTTAATTATTGTTCTGTGATGTTTTTATAACTGCGTGGTTGTGATTTAAATTTCTGAATATTGTTGAGTTGAGAACTGGTACAGCTTATGAATGATATTAAAATCATTCGCTGGGCCTACGTCACGGGCTCGTATTCCTGTATTTTGGGAAGCGGGGCGTGACAGTTAGCCCAAGGAAACTACTGATTTCGTTCACTGTAGTAGGCCTTGCCTAATCCTTCACCGCTTCTATCTTTTGCGGATCAGTTGTCACTCCTTCCTTAGAAAGGATGTGACCCAGGAATGCCACTTCAAATTTCCAGAAATCGCACTTGGATAATTTGGCATACAGCTCATACTCCTGAAGCTTCTTCAAAACTACTGCCAGATGCTCTGTGTGCTCCTCCTCCGACTTGGAGTACACAAGGATATCGTCGATAAACACCACGACGAAAGAATCAATAAACGGCCTCAGAACTCTGTTCATCATATCCATGAAAATTGCAGGAGCATTCGTCACTCCAAACGGCATAACTAAGAATTCGTAATGCCCGTGTAGAGTTCTGAATGCAATCTTATGCACATCTCTCAGTCTTCACTCGAACTTGATGGTAACCTGACCGAAGATCTATTTTGGAAAAAAACAGCTGCTCCTTGTGAACGATCGAACAGGTCGTCAATTCGTGGAATCAGATACTTATTCTGAACAGTGACCTTATTCAGCTCTCGGTAATCGATGCACATCCTCATCGAACCATCCTTCTTCTTTACCAAAAGCACCGGCACTCCCCAGAGCTATGCACTCGGTTGAATAAAGCCTTTCTCCAACAGTTCCTTAATCTGTCATTTGATCTCATCCTGCTCCACAGGCACCATCCTATACGGTTCCTTGGAAATAGGTGCACTCCCTGGCTGAATAGTGATGCTGAACTCCACATCACAATGCGAGGGTAACCCAGGCAAATCTTCCAATAATACCATCGGATAATCCCGAACCACAGGAATTTGCTACACCTCTACAGGAACATCCCTCTTGCAGATAGCTGCCACCATACCAGAACATCTCTTCTTCCCTTGGAAAGTTACTTCAGGACCTCCTGGAGCCTTCACCATTACTTCCTTGGTTTTGCACTCGATGCTCGCACTGTACACCGACATCCAATCAATGCCAATGATAACATCGACTCCCAAAACATTCAACTCGATCAGATCAATCCTGAAAATTCTGTCTCCAATCACGATCTCGCAGTCCGCATAGTACCGATCAGTGGCTAAAGTCTCCCTTGACGGAGTAGCTACTGCCAAGACCATGCTTGTAAACATTTTCGGTTCAACTCCCAAAATTTTAGCAAACTTAGGTGATACAAAAATGTGAGAGGATCCAGTATCGAACAAAACAACAGCTTTCTTTCCATTCAAAATAAGTTCTCCTGTTACATAACATACACTCGTTGCATAACAGTTCACTATATAAGGCGGGAAAAGAGAAACAACAGAAAACACTCTAAATGATCCACCTCATCAGCATTAGCTTTAGTCAAGGAAAATACCCGCCCCTGCTGGTACGGCTTCTTCCCAACTTGCTACGTTGGTCCACTACGGGTGACGTTCTGCGACTTGGAGCACTGAGACTTGTAATGTCCTGTCTCACCACAGTTGAAGCAAGTCACCACAGAAGGTCTTTCCTAATTGTTTCCGGGTTTCCCAGCTATGTTGACAGCATTCACTTTCGTTGGTTTGAACCTCTGGGTCGGCGGCTATACCCTGAAGTTGTCAGAAACTGCGGGCCTCTTCCCAACATTCTAGTTGGTCCTCCGATTTTGAACAGCATGAAGCTACTCCATATCTGCCTCAATGGCTGCAGCTTGTTTGACCAGCTTGTCAAACCTCCTGATACCGAGGGGTATCATCCTGGATCTCAGACTTGCCCTCAACCCATGCTCAAATTTTTTAGCCTTCTTCACCCCATCCATAACCAGTTCGGGCGCATACCTCAAAAGCTGAGTGAATCTTGTCTCATACTCCCTAACTGACATGCTGCCCTGCTGCAGCGTCAGAAACTCCATGGCCTTCTTCTCCTGTACGTCTGAGAGAAAATAATGAATGTGGAATTCCTCCAAGAATTCATCCCAACCAAGAACAATACATCCCATCGTCTACTTCATCGACTGCCACCACACAGTCACATCCTTCTCAAACTGCAGTGCCGCCAACTTCACCTTACTGCCCTCCAGAGTCTCCAAGACTTCGAAGATAGTCTCTACCTGTCGGATCCAATTATCAGCCACGTCAGGGTCTGACTTTTCCTCAAACACCAGTGGTTTCATCCGCTTGAATGATTCCACGAGTTTAATTGCTTCGGGTACTGGATTCGCAGGCACCCTTCCTTGATTCTGATTCATGGCAACGGCATTGAGTGTCTGATAGACCCTCGCTAGTACTGTTTCCAAGTCCATACCTTCATAATTTCGAGCTCCTCTTCTAGCCATATTCTGATGCAAAAGATCCATTAAATTCGAAGTATAAACATGAATTTTAAATCAACTTTTCCATTTCATTGAATTTCAACTTTATACATTCGAATTTAAAACAATTCTGACATCAAAATGAAAACAGCATGAAGATACAACAGTCTAGTTCCTACGGTTCCTCTTGGCTTCACGGAGCTCTTCCCGTAGTTCCTCCACTTCTTTCTTCAGTACATCGGTCATGTTTTTCCTCTTCTTGAGTTCCCAAACACGATGACTGAGAATTGCAATATCATCCTTGTGCTTCGCCAACTGAGTCTCCAGTAGCCCGATTCTCTCCCGTTGAGTCTCTACCTGCCTCTGAAGAGACACACTGAGATTACTCGGAACTGGTTCTTCCTCGTCAGAAGAATCATCAGATGAATCCAGAGGTGGAGTGATCTCTCGGGACTTATGTCATTCCTCTCATACTTCTTCAGGATATTCCTCGTCTGAATCAGCTTGCCCGGGGTAGTAATCTTCCTCAACGACGGGCCAGTTATCATCTTCAGCTGGGTCGAAGTGGTCCGCCATCTTAGAGAAAGAGGAGAAGAAGAATAAATCATAGAGCAACATAAATATAAGTGACTTACATTTAAATCTCTAGACTCAACACACGTCCTAATGTCCACTCCAAGGGTGTCGTTCCTTATAAATTTGTACTACTTGGAAGCGTGCTCTGATACCACTCTGTAACACCCCGAATTCCAAAACAGACAAAATTCGAAGTTCCACAGGATATTTACACTTCTTTCGTACAATTTACAAGGAAATAAAAACTTTTTGTTACATCAGGGTTTACACTTACATTACATATTTTCAGCGTAAGCAATTAACAACAATTTACATGAATTGAAATGTACAGCTCTTGAATCAATCTTTAATCAGCATGCATTCTTTAGTCTTGTGAAACACTTTACCCTGCATAAAAACTGAGGGCGCGTCCGTTGCTTACAACCGACGAAATATTATACACTGCTATTCTCTCTATGCCGAAACAGTATAACGATTCTCAAATGTTTAAACAATCACAAACTTGATCACAAACAGAAACTACAAGGGACTATCCTATAGATGTCGTGTTGTGCAGTGCACTTAGTCCTTAATGCAGTTGTTTATATTAGATGACACTAATGCGCACTTGTTCAGATTCTATGCATCCCACACTACATAAGTCTGAGGGCAAGTCCTTAACCGTTCTTCATCTTGTAGGGTTCGATCCCTCGTCATGACTTAAACTACTACTGTAACTACGATAAGTATCCTAGATGTTCTATGAGTTACGAGCTCATGTCCAGATAGCCTGGAGGGGAATCCCACGTCATGTCACGACGCATCGTGAAGAACATATGGACAATTCAGCCTTCGTCATGGGACATGACACCACCCGCAGTCACCAAACACCCCACGAGCGTCGCCTGCGGTATGGACTCCTAGAGACATATCCATATCATGTCACGACGCATCGTGAAGACAGCCTGTGAATATTCTCACATCGTAGCTCTGAGGCCCTCATAATCGTGTTTTTTTCTTATTTTCATCATGTCTTCACTATTTATCTAATCCTTAGTTATTCAAATCATGAACAAAATCAATTCTCTAGAGATAGCTCTTCCACTATACCGGTCTTAACCATTTATACAAATATGACCCAAATCTTGGTCTTTTTATCTCAAATTTCATTTCAACACATTTATTTTCAATGCAGGTATGAGGCATAACTACACTCTAGTTCTCAATTTCAATTCATAATCACAAAAATTGAGTCTTTACACTCATAAGTTCTTTTTCATAATTAACATGATTTCCATTCTTTTCTATGAAACAAATCTCATACATAAAGTTCAATTTCAATTCATGTATTTCATACTTAAATTTATTTCAATAAATCCATTAGATTCCCAAACTAGTATTTCTTCATTTTATTTAATTCATTCCAACAAAGTTGTACTTTTCATCTACCTTTAGAGTGCACACCAAATCCAAAATAGATGAACAAAATCCATAATCAACACACTTAAATTTTTCCTTCCTTCAAAATATCTTTTTTATAACTTAATAAATTTTTTCCATGAAGATAATCACTTTTCATATTTATACAAGTGTCAATTTTCATACATGTCTACTCAATTTTTACTTCTAAGTCACTTTTATTTTAATCAAATAATGCACAAATATTTTTCATTGAACCCACATATTTTTAGAATAATTATAGTAATTTTTTCCAAATTTTATAAGCCACAAATCAATTTGTAAAACCCAAAAAAATAAAAAGTTAAATTCCTACCGAAGCTAGGAATCGAACTCACGACCACAGGGTAACCAACCACCACCGAGAGCCAGAACAGCCAAGGCACCAACATGTTATAGAGTAGGGTTAACTTTAGATAAGATGTGATCTTTGTTTTCAGATTTTTTTCGAAAAAAGAAACAAAAGCTCACGCCAGGTTTCGAACCCAAGACCACCACCCAAACCCGTTGCTACAGTAACCGAACCCAATCACCGGCTAACCAATATGGACAAGTGAATCAACTAATATGATTTAGATTACTGGGGTTATAAGTGAGGTCTTTGTTCTTTTCGAATTTTTACGAAAACACATATTTTTGAGTTCTTTTTCTTCTCTAAATTTATTCAAAAACTCCGGATTATATTTTCACCTCAGTACAGTATTTCAGTAAATAAAAAATTAATTTTTGACAGCAAAAAAATATTTTGTTCTCTAATTCATTTTGTTCTTCAATTTTCGAAATTGGGGGGAAAAAGGCATATTCTCCTTATAATTTTTCACTTAAAAATTTTTCTAAGTCCCAAATATTTTTATTAATAAAGTACAATTATCTCAGCAATAAACTTCATTTTTCATGCCATTTAACAACACATTAATCAAAATCACCTATATCCATAGTTTTTTATTCAATTATTCAACATACAGGCATGTATTTGTTTATCTAGCACATCACAAAAAAATTGAGCATGGTAGCATAGTAATCATTTAACAAATCATAATTTGGCAATCAATTTAACACTCTTTTAACATATAATCAAACTAATAGCAATTTGTCTCATTTTCATAATGCATGGCTATATTAGTTAGAGTTTCTTCTTAATTGTCAAACACATCCTAACATGATGTCTAATTAAAAGTTTAAGAGAAATACCCACCTTAAATGGAGAGAAACAATCAAATAGACTCCTAGAGAAATTTCCTACAATGAACGAGTGAAGCCTTCTCCTCCTAGATCGAGCCGCAAAGTCGCCTTCTCCTTGTTGCAACTTGAACCCGAGCCTTCTTGGTCCTTGAATGTCGGCCTCCTCTTCTTTGGTGTGAGCACTCGCAATACTCTCTCTTTTCAACTCTCACCTCCTCAATCTTTTTCCTTACTACTTGTATTCTTTTCTCTCTTCCTATTCTTTCTTTCAATTTTTTCCAAGTGTGAGAATGAAGAGTGTGGGAGGGGGTATTTATACAATTTTCTAGGGTAAATGGAGGGCCAAGAATAGATCAAATGGTTAGAGATTAAGGGCCAAGATGAAGTAGGGAGTTGAAATAACTTCCCATGATGAGAGTAACCAACTCTCCATCACTCCCATCTCTCCCACTCCTCCAATCCTATCCGGCCTGGGGTGAAGAAGGTGTGCATTGCACACTCCATTGTATACACATGCCTCCTAGTGTCCCCCATTTACAAATTTGTTCATGTGACAAATTTAATTGTCCATGAAATGAGTCTACACTACAAGTTAGGCCATTTCAAAAGAGAATTAAAGTAAATGGGCTCACTAATGGGCCAAACTAACCAAGGGCTTAAATAATTTAATTTAATTAATAAAATGGAGTGGGCTTAACAAGACAATTAGGCCTAGATTTTAATTAGGTTTTTAAAGAGAATATTATTTTGGAAAAATAAAGAGAACAAATACTATATAAAAATATTTTATAAAAGAAATTATACAAATAAAATCATACGTGCCCAACACGTAAAATCATAAAATCTCATAAATGAAAACTAGGGTGTTACACAAGGAGCTCTGTGGTACTTGGGACCCCAAAACCGACGAAGATGGTATCGAGCTCCAATGGCATCAAGGTTACGGAGCTATTGACGGAGGGCATCCCGCCCCTCAAGCCCTCGGGACATCGTGGTCGAAGCGGGGCTCACACCGTGGGCCCCCGATTGGTCCGTAAAAATAGCAAACTCACTGATGGAGGGGCCCATAGCAATCGAGGCATTGGATCACCTTGCCACGCCTCGCGAATGGGAAAGCTTCACCACTGAGACCATTGAGTCCTGCTACATTAGGTGGGTTCAAGAAGAAATGGTGGTAAGTGCTTAACGAATTTCACAATGGCAAATGTCATTTTCTTTTCTTCATTTCACAATGGCAAATGTCATGTTCTTTTCTTCTGGTAATTTTCTAAGTCTTGTTCACTCGTTTGCAGGCAGTAATTGTCGGGTCAAAGTTGAGAAGATTGCACGATCAGGAGCTCCAACGGGAGTGGAAGAATGCTCAGCATTATGAGCAAGAAATGAAGGACCAGAAGATGCAAGCCGACAACGCCGAGTCTCGAGAGCATGCTCTTCGGGCGGAGCTGACCTCTATGGTTGAGAGCTAGGCTAGGAGGAAGAAGGAGATGGAAGTGGGGATCGAGAAGAAGCTCAACGAGGTGAGAACCACTGCCATGGACAAAGTCATTGAGGCCCAGAATAAAACGTACCAAAGGGCCATCGCAAGTACCCTCAGCTAGAGCTCGATGAATTTCACTATTCCATGAAGTTCAACGAGCTCCCGCTAACCCCCGGGGGGGACGAAGAGGAGGAGGACGATGGTCTCCAGCTTGGCGAGGGGGAGGAACAACCGGCGATCGATCCTGAATCGACGTCATAGGGAATGAAGAGGTGCCCCCCTCCCCTCAACAGTAGCTCCCTCCCCCCCCCTATTTTTTTTTTGTATTTGCCGAAGGAGGATTGGCCACCATGCTTTTTGTATCGATTTCAAATAGAAAGAACATTTTTGGGCCAATGGCTTTTCCTTTTGTTGAGGGGACACTTTATCATTTGGCTAAGTTTACGAAGCTTGGAATGATTTGTCTTTTACTTCTATGTCAGATATTCGACCTTGCTTTGACCGACCCTTGTATCACTGTGTTCGAATGCCTCAGGGACAGCATGAAATCCATGGAGGATATTTTGGTGCATTATCACAAATAAGCCAGAGACAGGGAAGCGGCCCTCTCTTACTTCATGAACAGGTTGAAAGAGCTGAGTTTGGAATCAGCGTGTATGAAGAAGTTGCTTTCTGACCGAAACGTGGATGACGCTGAGTTTGGGTGATCGAGATCCCTCGATTCCAATCAACGCCCCACTTCAGAGTCGTTCCTTCGCGAGGTGATCGTGGGGAAGGAATTTGAGATATAAAGATTGAAGGTTATGCTCGAAGTGGGTGGATCCTGAATTCATTCGTTCAGGAGTGACTGGCCTTCGGCTGCAGGCCCGTCCCCGACCCTAAGGCTGGAGACGCCAAGGTCGGGTGATGCTCAAAGCTCGGTTGCTTGAACTTCCACCGTAGCGACCCCTCGGGATCTTGATGGGCTCATCGACGATCAATCATGATCGATCGGACTTGAACGGGTTTGTGTCATTCATAAGGCCCCTCGAGTTGAAGGGTCGGCCAAATTTGTAACGGTTGAGATTTTGCTATAATCATATGGTCGAGATTGTAAGAGTTGTAATATGTCCTCATCCACTGCATCAATAATAAGCCTTCATATGTTGTAATAAAATGATCTTTTCGCTTTTTCTTGCCGGCTTTGATCTAGGTATGTTAGTGAGGCGGACCTGCTGAATGTAAGATTTAGAAATCTCTCGTTAAGCAGAGTCCATGCCGAACGGCGAGGACGTGAGAGATTGAAAAATTTCTCGTTATGGATAGAAGTCCAAGCCGAGCAGCAAGGACGTGAGAGATTTGAGAAATCTCTCGTTAGGGTTTGAAGTCCATGTAAGAGATTGGAAAATCTCACGTTAGGGCTCAAAGTCTAAGCCTAACGGCGATGATATAGAGATTGAGAAATCTCTCTTATTGGTTTGAAGTCCATGTGAGAGATTGGAAAATCTCACGTTATGGCTCGAAGTCTAACATGAACGGTGAGGATGTGAGAGATTGATAAATCTCTCGTTTGAGCTTGAAGTCCATGTGAGAGATTCAAAAATATCTCGTTATGGCTCGAAGTCCAAGCCGAGCGGCGAAGATGTGAGAGATTTGAGAAATCTCGGGTAGGGTTTGATGTCCATGTGAGAGATTGAGAAATCTCTCGTTATGGCTCGAAGTCCAAGCCAAGCAGTGAGGAGGTGAGAGATTCTGACTTGGCCAAGTGAACGTGAGACATTCTGACTTGAAAAAAGAAAAAATTCCATAGCATTTGCGTGCCTGATTACACAAAAGGAATAGCGCATAGCGCTAATTACAACCACATATGCTTCTATGGTTTCTCATGGGACTTAATAAGATGTTCTGCGTTCCAAGGTCTCTTGACTATCCAGCCCCCCAGGTCTTCGAGTCGGTACGTGCCAGGGCGTATCACTTGGGAGAACTTGTATGGGCCTTCCCTGTTTGGGCCCAGTTTGCCCTTCTCGGTGGGTGGATAGCGAGTTTTCTAAGAGGTCACCCTCCATGGTGTCGGTTGGACAGATGTTCTTATTGTAGAACCTTTCAATCTGCTGCTGATAGATATTTCTTCTGATGGTGGATTTTTCACGGACCTCGTCGACTAGGTCCAAGTTGGCCCTGGGGTCGCTCAAATTGGATTCCTCATTGAAGCCCATAATCCTAGGCAAAGGGAGCCCGATTTCCAGCGGGATGACAACCTATGTCACATATTTCTGGTTGAATGGGGACTCGTCCGTAGGATCCTTTTGGTTGTTCGATACGACCAAAAGGATGCTCGGCAATTCGTTGACCCACAGTCCCTTAGGAGATTTGTCCAACCATTTTTAAGGCCTTCAAGAATTTGGCGGTTGGCATTTTCAACTTGGCCATTCGACTGTGGATGGGCTACTGATGAGAACCGATGATGGATCACAAGGTCTTCACAGAACTTTCGAAATTTTTTGCATGCAAATTGAGCATTATCGGTGATGAGCACACATGGGATCCCGAACCGACAAATAATGTGTTTCCAAAAGAATTTCTGGGCTTGATGTTCATTGATTGTGGCCAAGGGTTTTGCCTCAACCAACTTACTGAAGTAGATGATGACCAATATGAAGAAGCATCTTTGACCTGTGGCATTCGGAAAGGGGCCAACTAGGTTCATCCCCCACATGGCGAAGGGGGTCGGACTGATAAGTGACTTGAGCTCAGCTTGGGGCAAGTGTCTAATCAAAAAGAATCTCTGGCAGGGGTTGCACCTTTTCAAAAGATCATGATCGTCTTGCAATATGGTCGGCCAATAGTAGATGTGATTGAGTACTTTCCTCGTAAGCGACCTGCTGCCCATATGGCATCCCCCAATTCCTTCGTGTAGCTCCTCTAGCACATACTTGGCTTCATCGGGACTCAGACATCGGAGGTACGGTCTCTCATCCACCTTAGTGTACGAACACTTGAAGAGTACATTATCAATCAAGAAGAATATTTCTGATCAGATTCTTGTTTTTCTGGCTTCAGCCAGGTCTAGTGGAAGTTCACCATCTGCCAAAAAGTTCCAGACGGGATCCATCCACGTGCCCGCTTGAATGCATGGGTTGATGCAAAGAACCTCAGGGTTCTCGATGCTAGGCTTGAGTAGGATCTCAACGAGGATAGTGTGATCTAGGCCCTCGAAGGACGATAAGGCGAGCATGGACAAGGCATCGGACTGGCTACTTTGTTCCCTCGGGATGCACTCGACAGCGGCGCCCTTGAAGACTGTTAAAAGTTGCCTGATGTGTGCCAAGTATTGGATCATCCGGGCATCCCGAGCTTCATTATCCCCAGAAATGTGATTGACCATGAGCTGAGAGTCGCTGAAGGCCCTCACTCATCATGCCCCTGCCTTATGGGCTAGCATGAACCTGGTGATCATCGCTTTATATTCCACCTCGTTGTTGCAGGTCTAAAAGTTGATACAGGAGTACTGGAGGACGAAGTCGTAGGGGCCTCTAAGTATGATGCCAGTTCCGCTTCCACCATCGCAAGATGAATCTTCAACAAAGATCTCCCACACTGGTTCATCCTCTCGAACTTTAGATTCTTTGGGAATGGTACATATTGTGATGAATTTTGCGAGGGCTTGCCCTTTGATGGTCATCTGAGGATGGTAGCTAATGTCGTGCTGGCTTAGCTCGATTGACCACTTGATTAAGCGGATAGAATTCTCAGGTTTGTTAAGGACCGTCTTGAGAGGCTGGTCGGTAAAGACTCAAATGGAGTGGTCTTGAAAGTACGGTCGGAGTTTCCGAGTGGCCATCACCAATGCATAGGTGACCCTTTTCATCCTTGTGTATCGAAGTTCAGCATCGTACAGGACTTTGCTAACATCGTATATGGGTTTCTGGACCCTGTCTTCTTCCCTGACTAGCATGGCACTGAGCACGTGTTCCGAAATAGCTAGATAGAGAAAGTGGAACTTGCCCAACTCTGGCTTGCTGAGGAGTGGCGGGTTGGCCAGGTAGGCCTTCAGCTGATTGAAAGCCTGTTGTTGATGATTTTTCCAATTGAATGGTTTCTCCCAATGGAGGGCTTCGAAGAATGAGAGCGACTTCTCTCCGGACTTGGATAGGAATCGGCCGATGGCCGCTAGTTGACTTATGAGTCGTTGGCTCTTGGAGGGGCCATGTCCAATATGGCCTGAATCTTTTTGAGTTTTGCCTCGATGCCTCGCTGGCAGACCATGAATCCGAGAAATTTCTCAAAGTGACGTTGTAGGCGCATTTGGAGGGGTTGAGTCTCATATTGTGGGATCGTAGGACCCCAAAATCCTACTCTAGATCACTGAGATGATCTTGCCCTCTCCGACTTTTGACGAGCATATCGTCAACATAAACCTCCATGTTCCGTCTTATTTGCTCCTTAAAACCCCCGGTTGACGAGCCTTTGATACATGGCACTGAAGTTCTTCAGCCCGAATGGCATGATCTTGTAACAGTAGAGGCATTTATCTATCACAAAGGCAGTCTTGGAGATGTCTGGAGGGAACATTCTGATCTGGTTGTAGCCCGAGAAGGCATCCATGAAACTCGCATCTATCAGGGCATCGATGCTCAGGATGGGAAATAGATTTTTAGGACAGGCCTTGTTGAGGTATATAAAGTCTATACTGATCCTCCACTTGCCACTCGGCTTCTTCACCATTACAACGTTTGCCAACCAATGCAGGTAGTTGACATCTTGTATGAACCGCACTGAGAGGTGCTTGTCCACTTCTTCCTTAACAGCATGTTGCCTATCGAGAGCGAACTCACGCCACTTCTACTGGACTGGCTTCGAGTCCAGTGGACGCTTAGTTTGAGCATGATGAGGACCTCCGAGATTCCTGGCATATATGAGGGCCTCCATGCAAAGAGGTTGGCATTCCGTGGGATACAACCAATAATGGCCAGCTTTAAGTCTGGAGCGAGAGACTGGCTCACTCGGAACCGTTTAGATTTGTCCTCCCCGGAGAAAGGGATCTCCTCTAATTTATCGACGGGGTCCGAGTGCAACTGGCTTCTGTCAGATGGAATTTCCACTGCGTCAAGGGGGAAGACCCTGCCCCCTACTGCGGCCATATAGCATGCACGAGCGGATTCCTGATTGCCTTAGACAATATCGACCCATGGTCGGTAGGAAATTTCAACTTTAGGTGATAGGTGGAGGGCACCGCCTGGAGGGAGCAGAAGTCGGGTCTACCGAGAATTGCTTTATAGGTGGCCTTGATGCTGACCACCATGAAGTCCATTGCCTCTGTTCGGATGATTGGGGCCGTTCCGGTTGTTACATCGAGAGTGATGATTCCCTCAATTTGGATAGGGACACCCGAGAACCCGTGGAGTGTGTACCCTGTCGGCTTCAGCCTCTCACGGAAGAGTTTGAGCTTTTCGAAAGCATCCATGAACATGATATTGACGGAGCTCTTGTTCTCAACTAAGATGCAGCGGACCTCGTAATTAACCATGCCAAATCTGAATACTAGAGCATCGCAATGAGGAAGTCAGATACCTTCCAGGAGAATGAGACCATCACACCTTGATCCCTGGGGAGTGAATAGTTGTGGATTGCGTTAACCTCCCGTATGAAGGCCTTGCGGGAGGTGCTCGACTCTCCCCCCATGGGTCTGCCGACACAGTGAAGAATGGTCGGCCCACCAACTTCTTCTGGCTCGGGTTCCATCTTTGGACGCCTGCTGGCCGTTCGAAGCCCTCTGGTCCCTTAGGTTAGTTCGAGTGAACTCCCTTAGGTACCCCCTTTCGGATGAAGGCCTCAATCTCGTCTTTGAGAGCCCAGTAATAATTAGTTTGGTGCCCATGGTCCCAATGAAACCGACAGTAGAATCTCTAGTCAATATTCTTGTTGTTGTTCACTCGGGGAGTATTGTGAACCATCCCCTTTCCTCAACCTCCATGAGGATGGCTGTAACCCCTGTTTTTGCAAATACGTATTTTCTGTGTATTATCTAAATTTGGGTTCTTTATAAAAAAAATTGTTTTCTTAAATTCATTTTTTTATTCAAATTTATTTTTGTATCTCCTGTTAAAATCCATCTCTTTTAATTAATTGTATTTATTGTTATTTTCAAATGATTCTTATATTATAATACAAATCTTATTATTGTTATTATTACCTGGATTTCTATTATTATTACTATCATTATTTTATCAATATTCTAATTATTAATATTGTTATTATTATTGTTACTATCGGTATTATTTTGTTGGTTTTATTATTTGCATTATTATTATTTTTATTGTTTATATTATCATTATTATTGTTTTATTTTTAGCCTTAACATACTCTAATTTATCTAATATTTTTATAATTATTTCTATTGGATTTAATACCCTAAACCCTATTCTTCCTTATTGGATCCACTTTAAACCCCTTCACACCCGTTACCCTATTAGTTACCCTAACCCGTTAAGCCCATTGAACCCCAAACCCTGCCCGTTTACACCCTCTACCCGTTAACCACAATCCCCCTAAACCCTAACTACTCTCCTATTTAACCCCCCCCCCCTACATATCTCCCGTTCAACCTAAACCCTAGGCACTTTTAATTATATCCCCCCTTCGTCCCTGTTCTTTCTACTCCCTTTCCCTGCACCTTCTCCCGACCTCCTCTTCTTCACCCTGTGCCCCAACCTCCCGTCGCTTCACCACAGCGCCGCCCTACCTCCGAAACCCTACCTCCCTGCGTCGACCACAGCACAGCCCCGCAGCAGACCCCCATTGCGCTGCCCACTAGCCAGTCGTGACCTTCTGTCGCTTCACCTCGGTGCCCTCCCGATCTCTCCCTCTTCCTGTCGCGCCTCTGCTATGCAGCAGCCAGCTCCAGCCGCCCTCGCGACCTCCAGGTGTCGTGACACCCCCCCTCGACAGTGCACCCCCTGTGTGTTGTGTCCCTCCGTCGATGTGCCGCAGCTAGCGCCAGTACTGCCAGTTCCCTTGGCCGACGTCGCCCTCGCCGCCTATCCCTATTGCTGCCCTGGTCGATTGTCCCCTTAGCCGACCGCTGTCAGCCTCACCCTGAGTGCCACTGCCTACCGTCGGAGCCAGCCATTGTTGTTGATGTTGCTTTTGATCATCTTTGATTGTGGGCCATCCGATCTCCTCTTGATCATCACGATCATCATGATCATCAACTTCCTTTGATCGCAGCCGTTCGATCGATCGATCTTGATCATCATCATCATTTTCATCATTAGGGGGATCCAGACCGTCTGATCTGATCGTGATCATTGTCTCCATCATCATCATTCTTGATCTGGTCGTCCGATCTGATCCGATCATCTTAATCTTGATCTCTTGGATCTAGCCGTTCGATCATCTTGATCATCTTCTTGATCATTGAGATCTGTGCCTTGGGTTCGTGATTGCGATTGTGATCGTGTGTTCGTGATTGGTTCGTGATTCGTTTGCTTGAGTTTGTGCTCGGGAATCCGTTCCCGTTATACTTGCTCTTTGCACCATTTCTGTCGCCGTCTATAAGGCAAGTAATTTGTATTAATTTCTATTGCAATTACAAGTACTAAGTACCGCATGTAGTGTAGTTGTATTCTAGAGACAATTCTTGTGCAAAACTCCTGTTATATATTGTCTCTATTGTGTTGACCCGTCCGTAGTTGCCTCATCACACACATGACATGAAATAACTTAGGGATAACCACTTCTTGATGTATACATGCATGTTGTTCGTATGATATCGTGTGCTTGATTCTGTTAGTTATGGCATACCTGTTGCAGACTTGTAAAATACCCTATACCATGTTTCTTGGACATCTAGTACGTCATATTTCACGTTTGTTATGATTTGGGTGAGTTTCATATGATCTATGTAGATTTTATGCATAAAGAAGATTCCAGTTTTTGATGTACCCCGTTTTTGTTCAGTATTTTAGACCCTATTAAGGTCAGTATATAAAAACTATTTGTGAATATGAATTATAGAAAAAAATTTCTACTTTCCAGATTTTCCGACAGATCTCAGTTTCGATTTATAAGTTGCAAGTTATGGCTATTTTACTACAGATGTGTTTAAAAATTCCAGATTCTGTTCTATATGAATTCTGTATGGCTATCTATTTTTCTACTGATGTTAAAGATAATATTTTGATCCAATATTTTTCTGGTTACAACTAAACTTGATTGGTATTAACCCCTAACTTTTGTGGATTTAATTGATGACCTTTATAAACTATTCTATACTTACAAACAACTACTATACTTGCAAAATTTTCATGCTGTTCAAGAAAGAACCTTACTTTCAACCTAATTCTACTTGTTGTTTATAAAAATAACTTTGTCAATATGAAATGTAGCCTACTGTATCTATTTTATCACCCTTTTGACAGATCTGGATTTCGATTTATATTTTGTGAGATATTGCTATTTTAGTACTGCTATGTTTATGATTCCAGATTTACAAAACAACTGTATCTTGCTGCCTTCTGATTTTACTTGACTATTCTATCTATGTTGGAAAATTATGAAACTTTATTTTCTGATACTAAACATACTAGGGAATACCCCAAATTTTTTATGGATTTAATCAATGAGTTTTTATGCCGTTTTTCTATTTATGAATGCAAACTCCTGATTTCTGCCTGAACATGTTTTCAGGATACAAATCTATTTTGAGTCCTGTTGTTGTGAAATACCATATGACTTATATATATTTTCTGGACTCGGACGAGAGTCTATTTTCCAGATTTTCTTACGGATCCATATTTGCATGTTTGTGGCAACGGGAATCCCAGATTTAGTGCAGTAATGTCTTGTTATCCTGAACTAGAATTTTCATTGTCCAAATCTTTTATGAGTTGTCTTTCACCTGTACATGGTTATCTTACTTGAACCTGTTACTTGTTTATACCATTTTATTCTTGCTCTGTTTGTGACACCTACATTCCTGTCTGATAATAATAACAAAATAACCAAGACGGGGTTAAGGAAAGATCTAGTAGTGGATAATATAGAAATGTGTACTGGGAAGCGGGGCGTGACAATGGCTAACACACTCAAAGTTAGCAGAGTGAACCACTCGAAGCGAGGTACAGGAGGCAGTCGTTTCTGACTGAATGCATCTTTCTGAGCCTTCTTCGGAGGCTTAGAGTCATCGAACTTTCTCTTCCCTTTGGCTAAGGTTTCTTTCGGGCCTTCTGGGTGCAGAGCCTCCTCGGCTCGGATGTATATTTTGATCCTGTTGAAGAGGTCAGGAAAATCAATAGGTGGCTTCTTCTCCGAGGAGGCGTTCAGCTAGTCGTGGTGAACATTGTGCCGAAAGGCTACGAACGAAATGCCAGCATTGAGAGAAGAGATCGACCTAGACTTGGCAGTGAACCTTCGCACGAAGTCTCGAAGGGACTCTCCTTCCTTCTTCTTGAGGTCTAGGAGGGATGCACTCATCTTCTTGACCTTACGACTGATTACAAAGTGAGTAAGGAAGCTCACCTCGAGCGGGTTGAATGAGAAAATTGAGTTGGGAGCGAGCTTGGAGAACCATTCCCGTGTCGGGCCATGCAGCGTGGCTGGGAAGGCCCGATAGAGGGGAGGATCTGCGATGTTGTGAATCATCATGAGGATTTTGAACCCTTCCATGTGATCAGCAGGATCACTCTCTCCATTGTATGTCTTGAACTGAGGCGGCTTGAAATTCCTTAGAATCTCAACATCGAGGATGTTAGCGGAGAACAGGGGTCGACTAGGCTAATACCCCTGGTTGGGTTGTGACCCGCCCTTGTCGATCCGAGCGAGATCCATTTCTTGTAGGCACTGAAGGATGGCCCTGTCCCATCTCACCGGCTGAGTCGAGCCGTAAGAATCACTGCCCTGGGCTTCTTCCCGACGAGGGTTTTCGTGCTGACGCTCGATTCTAGGGCCACCCCGAAGGCCCTGGAGGACCTCGTTCCGAAAATCCCAGAACTCAGCCCTCGTAACTGGGACCTGTTCGGAGGTGGCCCATCTCTTGGGGAATGGCTGCATCTCTGCTCCCACCTCTGGGATGGGTGAATGTTGTAAGTCGGAGCCTAGTTAGAGGGGGCAGCCCCACCCCTTGATTGACTGAGCTGGTGCAAAAGTCCTCCACTGGCTGTCGATTGTTGATGACGTACCAAAGGTCAACGGTAATCGAGCATGAAGCGCTCGGACCAAGTCCTGATGGGCCCTCGACTTGCTGTATTCGGGACCCTTACATGTTCACAAGACTGCGAGAAGGATAAGGGTCGGCATGACGTCCCACCGTGGGGGCGCTCTCTTGGCTTTGGGTGCCATGAAGGGGACGACTTTGGGGTGAGATCTGAGTTTGAAATCGGATCAGCATGTCTACTTCTGCAGACAGTGTCAATCTGATGCTGCTGATTTAGTGGTGGAAGCAACAGATGTGTGTCCTTGTTATTTGTAGAGGAAAAGACTTTTTTGAGACAGATCTCAGCCGCATATTTGGATCTGAGATGAGGATCTCTTGGGGAGCTGGAGAGGATGTGCTGGTGGTGGTTGGCCGACCTGAACACCTGCAAGAGGCCTAGAAATACCTGGAAAGATCCCGGCGACAGGCCCTCCAACGATCAAGTCAGTTACTGAAAAAACTGTGGAGTTTAGGGTTTGAGTTAAGAAAGAGACATTACCTTTAGAGTGAGGAGGGGGCCTAGTATTTATAGGCAGAGAGAGGAGACCTTAATGGGCCGGGTTGACCCTCTCTCCGTGGGCCCACAGAAGGCCCACAGGATCAACAGGCCTGATGATCGGAAAGTTGTGGATTCTTTGGGGATTTAAAAGGCTCTGATTGTGCTGGATTATTTACCCACATTAATTAACTTATTATACATATCGCTTAATTAATTACTTCTTATGTTAAAGTCTTTAAAGAGTCTTATATATATATATATATATATATATATATATATATATATATATATATATATATATATATATATATATATTCCCCTTCCGTTGTACATTAGGCCGTCGTGTGCACTCGGCCTTCCTGCCTTCGTATTGATGATCCGAACCGTTCACATTAATCTACACATCTAAATTAGTCTAAATATGTAAAATCAAATCATTTGAAATTTATTTGCCCATCCATTGAAGTGTTACAAAATTGTATGGCTAAAAATCATTGTTTTTTATAGTCACATGATGGATGGGCAAATGAATTTCAAATGATTTGATTTTACATATTTAGACTAATTTAAATGTGTATATTAATGTGAGTGGTTCGGATCGTCAATACGAAGGCAGGAAGGCCGAGTGCATACGAGTGCACACGGTGACCTAGTGCACAACGGAAGGGGAATCTATACATATATATGAGTCCCCCTCCGTTGTGTACTAGCCCTCCGTGTGCACTCGACCTTCCTGCCTTCGTATTGACGATCCGAACCGTTCACATTGTTTTACACATCTAAATTAGTATAAATATGTAAAATCAAATCATTTGAAATTTATTTGTCCATCCATCATGTGACCAATGACTTTCAGCCATACAATTTTGTAACACTTCAATGGATTGGCAAATTAATTTTTAAATGATTTTATTTTACATATTTAGACTAATTTAGATGTATAGATCAATGTGAACGGTTCAGATCGTCAATACGAAAGTGGGAAGGTCGAGTGCACAATGGAAGGGAACTATATATATATATATATATATATATATATATATATATATATATATATATATATATATATATATATAGGGAAAGCTTCGGTTGTGCACTACCTCTAGTGCACACGCCGTGTGCACTACCTCTAGTAGGCCTTCGGGCATTCAAATCGACGATCTGAACCATTCACATTGATCTACACATCTAAATTAGTCTAAATATGTAAAATCAAATTATTTGAAATTCATTTGCCCATCCATCATGTGACTATAAAAAATAATGATTTCCAGCTATACAATTTTGTAACACTTCAATGGATGGGCAAATGAATTTCAAATGATTTGATTTTACATATTTAGACTAATTGAGATGTGTAGATCAATGTGAACGGTTCGGATCGTCGATATGAATGCCCGAAGGCCTATTGCACATGCCGTGTGCACTAGAGGAGTACACAACCGAAGCTTTCCCTATATATATATATATATATATATATATATATATATATATATATATATATATATATATATATATATATATATATATATCATTGTACACCACCCTTCTGTGTGCACTCGGCCTTTCCGCCTTCGTATCGACGATCCGAACCGTCACATTGATCTACACATCTAAATTATTCTAAATATGTAAAATCAAATCATTTGAAATTCATTTTTCCATCCATCATGTGACTACAAAAAATAATGATTTTCAACCATACAATTTTGCAATACTTCAATGGATGGGCAAATGAATTTCAAATGATTTGATTTTACATATTTAGACTAATTTAGATGTGTAGATCAATGTGAACGGTTCGGATCGTCGATACGAAGGCGGGAAGGCCGAGTGCACACGCCGTATGCACCATATAATTTTGTAACAATTCAATGGATGGGCAAATTAATTTCAAATGACTTGATTTTACATATTTAGACTAATTTAGATGTGTAGATCAATATGAAAGGTTCGGATTATCCATGTGCACTCCGTATAAAAAATTCACACGTAGTGCACACGGAAGTTAGTGCACAATGG